>APFE031041322.1:4068-24001 GCA_000404065.3 Pinus taeda
TCATTCATAAATATCTTTGATATTAAATTAAATAATGGAGAAGTATTAATAAAATATAAACTACTTGCTGTCAGTGACGTTGCCTTATTTTATGTCACTTCGGTATGCTTGATTGAATAGTGATTCAATAGGGTGGAAAACAGACTTTAAATTTAGTTAAATAGGTTATTGATTGTTTTTAATTATAGATTGTTATATATTATTTTTAAATGTTTTAATATATCATTATGGTAAGTCAAATGTTTAGTGAAAGTATTAAATTTAATCAATATTATATCAATTAAGATTAAGTATTTTCGTGAAAGTTAAGTTTTATTAATATAATTTTAAAATGATTTTGAAAATATAAATTAAAAATTGAAAAAATATAAAAATATTTTTGAATAAATATATTTTAATTTTTTATTATTTTAATATTAATTTTTTTTTAAGCTAATAAGTTTAAATTAAATAATATACATATATAGAATAATGTTTATTTGTTAATATATATTTAATATATAATTAATATGTCCTCTTGAGTAAATTTTAGCTTGGGCTATTATCTATTGATATTGAAGTTCTTCTCCTAAACCTAAAGTGATCCAAGGTTTCAAATTCCTCCAAAAGTAAACTCATTTAACAGAGAGAAAAGACATGTCATAAAGCTTAAGAGGTATAAGTGGGTAGTAGCTAGAATCAACTCCATCGCATGCGAGTAATGACCTTGAAACCACAATCATCATTCTTTTTTCTGGTAAACATAATAATATTAATCTTTTTAAAAAACTTGTTTTAAATAAATAAGTGAATTACATATAAAAGAAAATGGATAAAACTTTAATAAAACACCAGGAAACAATGTCCATAATACATTAAAGAATAGTGTCTGAAATGAAATCAATTAAAAGGATAGCAAATGAATTAGATAAGAAGGCATATACATAAAACTTTTCGATAACAATGAATCAATGTTCATAATATATTGAAGAATATATTTTGAAATGGAATCAATAAAAAAGATTTTAAGAAAAATTGAATTAATAAAAAAGATAACAAGTGAATTGAATATGACAACATTTGCTAAAACTTATCAAGAACAACAAATCAACGACCATAATATATCAATAAATAGTCTTTGAATGGAATCAACAAAAAAGATTTAAGAAAATTTAAATTAATAAAAAAGATAACAAGTGAATTGGATATGACAACATCTGCATAAAACTTATCAAGAACAACAAATTAATGACCATAATATATCAATTAATAGTCTTTGAAATGGAATCAATATCTTTTAAGAGATTCAATAAAATTATAATCAAGTATTAACGATTAATAAGAATTGGATGACAATATAATAAAAGGAAAAGACAAATCACAATTCTTTTTTTACTTTAAATAACACGTCCATTAAGATCATATTCATATTGTAAAATATTAAAAAGAAAAAGAGATAAAAATTAAGAAATCAAAAAAGTTGTTTAACAAAATACATTTAATAAATTAATGAGAGTATCAATAGTACAAGAGTATTATTTAAATTTTATTTCTTTAAATTTAATAGGGTTTAGAGTTATCTAGAATAATAATAGTAGGATTCATGAGTTAATTTATTTTATATATCATGATACGTAAAGATATTTAATTTTTATTTCTTTAAATTTAATAGGGTTTAGAGTTATCTAGAATAATAATAGTAGGATTCATGAGTTAATTTATTTTATATATCATGATACGTAAAGAACGCATAAAGTAAGCATATAATTGGGGGAGTTAAGTACTTTAGGGATAGTGGAGATACTTAGGGTATTAGGTTTGATATTTTTTAGGACTGGAGAATACAAACAATTCACTCATTGTTTATGCAATTTTTCATTATTTGTATAAATATTACGGTTTTGAATTGAATGGGCATGTAGTATTGAAAGATTGAATTGTCTAATTGTTTGGGTCTTTATTTTCATATCAAAAGAAAAAAGGAAAAAAGAAAAAATTATTCTTGGAAGATTGAGTTGTAAGAAAGATTATCATATTTCAATCTCGTCTATATATATGAATAAAAATCAAACTTATGCTTGTGAGTGTGTTCTATAAAATTAATGTGACATAAACATAAATATATACTATAATAATTATCTTTGGAACCCACGAGCCTTCCAAACCACCAAACTATGCCAATGTGTTTTGACATTCACCAAACCATGATGTATTTTAACACTCACCAAACTATGCACTAAGCAACCTTCGACCACCAAATTATGCTAATGTATTTTAACACTCACGAAACTATTCACTATGCAAATTATAAACTATGCTAATGTATTTAAACACTCACCAAATTGATGTGTCATGGTTCCAAACTTAACCATGGTAAAATTTAACCATAGTTTCAAATACTTCTCTACTAACTTCAACTTACAAACTATGCTAAAATATGAGAAGGTACTAAACCATCACATTACTTAAAATTCGATGAATGTGGTATTCTTCTTTATGGTATTTTTTAATGATGAAGATTTTTCATATGACCCCGTGTTCTTTCTCATGTTCTATGACCTATGGATTTGATCTTGAAGGAAATTCAATTACAACTCAATCTATGTAAGAGGGGAATTGGTTTAATGAGCTTATTATTATTTAGATTGATTCAAGTGGTGTGATTTACTTATTCACAGAAGTTTATTTTGATTCTATATACTTAGCGCAACATCTCATGTATAGGAATATAAGAATAGAAGCAATAATATTGGAGACCACGAGTACGACAGAATGAGGATTTCAGAGGGGAGTTGGACAAATGGAATAAGGAGTTCTATTCGAAAATAAATAACACTTATATAGCTTTCAAATTTACCAGTAATAATAAAAGATTATTAATATATCAATTAATATAGGTGTTGTTTAGTGAAAGTTAAGTTTAATTAATATATTGTATCAATTAATGTAGGTTTTGTTTAGCGAATGTTAGTTTTTATTATATATTAAATGTTTTGAAGCTAAATTAAAAATTTGAATAAAAATATTTGATCATAGATTACATTTTAATTTTTATTAATTAGTATAAAAAATGTAAATTTTATAAATTTTTAAGATGTATTAAATTATTTTAATATTTAATTTATAATTATTAATAATTTAATTAATAATATTAATATGTTTTTTGGTTATAATTTAGTTGGTTATCGTCATGATATGAAGTATTGTGTAAATTAAGAGATTTAAGGTTCAAATTGCCCAAAATTGATTTGGTCTATGTAAAGGAGGACATGTCATAGGCTCTAGAGATATAGTTGTATTAGTCAAAATCAACCTCACATGTCATAGGCCCTAGAAGTATAGTTGTAGTAGCCAGAATCAACCCATGTCACACGAGTATAATTCTAACCTAATTGTCAATTCCTAATAATAATAATAATAATGATGATGTTAATTTTTTATAAAAATATTCTTAAATAATAAGTGAATTGGATAGGAAAGCAAATGGATAAAGCTTATAAAAAAATAAGAAATCAATGTTCATAATACATTAAAGGATAGTGTTTGGAATGGAATCAATTAAAAAGATAACAAAAGAATTAGATATGAAGAAATATACATAAAACATTTCTAAAACAATGAATCAATGTTCATAATACATTCAAGATTAGTTTTTGAAATGAAATCAATAAAAAAAAAATTCAATAAAACTGAAAACAATAATAAAAAAACAAGTGACTTGGATATGACAACATATCCATAAAACTTATGGAAACAACAAATCAATATCCATAATATATCAAAGAATATTCTTTGAAATGAATCTATATATTTTAAGAGATTAAAAAAAATGGTAATAAAATATGGAAGACTAATAAGAATGGGATGACAATATAATAAAAGGAAAAGACAACTCACATTGATTTATTTTATATTAGGATCATGTTCATATTGTAAAATATTAAAAAATGATAAAAAATAACAAATAAAAAGAATAACAAAATACATTTAATAAATTGATGAGAGTACAAGAGTATTATTTAATTTTTATTACTTTAAATTTAATATGGTTTAGAATTATCTACAACAATAAGAGTAGGATGAGTTAGTTTCAATGTAATGTAAATAATGGATAAAGTAAGTATATAGTTGGGGGAGTTGAGTACTTTTAGGGATAGTGGAGATACTAAGGGAATTAGGTTTGATATTTTCTAGGAATAGAGAATGCAAACAATTCTCTCAATGTTCAAGAAATTCTTCATTATTTGTATAAATACTATGATTGTGAATTGAATGGGCATGTAATATTGAAAGATTAAATTTTCTAATTGTTTGGGTCTCCACCATTTTGATATTAAGAAGAAGAAGAAGGAGTCATTCTTGGAAGATTGAGTTGGAAGAAATATTATCATGTTTCATATATATATATATATATATATATATAATATATTTATATATATATTATTATCAAGGTCCAACTTATGCTTTTGAGTTAGTCTATAAAATGCATGTGACCTGTAATAGCCTATTATGTGGTCTTTGAACTCAAGGAAAAAGAGAAGCCAACATGCACCAGGAAGTGTTTTTGAGCTCAGAATTTGACACCACGCTATCTAGTAGATATTGATATCTATGTGTTGGGTTCATTGTATGGTGGACTAATGGAACAACATTTAATTTTCAATCTGGGATCATGGAAATTGAGTTGCAATACTAGAAATACCAAATAAATACTCCAGTGACCTGCAAAACAAAACCCTAATTTGTCTAGAAAGTGCTCACAACTTGAGTTTATGCACTAATCAATCCCTATTCTAATCCCACACTAAAAAAAGTCATTAGAAACAAAACCCTAATTGTTGAAAACACTAGCCTTGCAATCTTCCAGCAATTGTAAGTAAACTCTAACTTCTGGAAATTTGAAAATAGACCCTAAATGTTGGCAATTGAAAAGTGAACCCTAACTAATGACAACCAAGAAAAAAAACCCTAGTGTTTGGAAATTAAAGAGAAAACCTTAATTGTTGACAAAAGAAAATCCTAATTATTTGCAAAGTGAAACATAAACCCTAACTTTGATCAAGTTCAAAACCTAACTATTAAGCAATCCAAATGCAATGACTATCTCACAAAAATGTAGGACACACTCATATTTAACCAAGTCTATTATAATTCAACTCTTGTAAACTATATCTGTAAAAAAGTTTAAATGTGCACAAAAGGGGACTTTTAGATATACTCTTAATCACTTATTAATAAAAAAATACAACCTATTACTCAGATCTAGATTCAAGGGAAAAACTTATCAAAATATGGAGAAATTATGGTTCATTTACTAAAAATTGGATAGTTCACTAATGCGTATGTGCACCTACACCCAATGATTATTGGTTGAACTATCTACCCAATTATATTGTTGATAAGAAAGCCAAGGTTCATATTTAGACTACTCTATAGATGTTAACGTCTACTGTGAATGGTATATTGATCTTTATTGAGAATAGTGGTTGAGCGATCATCCATCTAAATATTCTAAGGAAAAAGAAGACTTCTATAAAATTTTGCTATATGTATAAATTTCATTGTTCTTATATAAGTATTTTAAAGAAAAATAAGTAAAAAAAAAAAAAATATTTAATATAAAATAAAATTTTAACTATGGTATACAAAAATTATGTTAATATTTATAATAATACTTACTTAAATTTTAATATTATTAATATATGTTTTTTACAAATTAAATAAAAATAAAATAAATAAATAACATAATTTAATGGAACCAAATAAAAAACTTTTTCGTAAATAAAAAAGCAAATTTTGTTACTTTCCCAAATTGTTTACAATATTGTGTCAATATTTTATAATAATCCAAAATTAATTAAATGGTAAAGCCATTTACAAACATCCAGAGGTGCCTTCCCTAACATTGAGAAGCGCATTCCCTAATCATTTGATGGGCCTCTAGTCTCCCACTTCCAAGGTTGAAAGACTAAAAACAATGGTCAAATAAATCATCAACAAAAATGGAAGCGAAAAATTGGAGCCATTTTCATTAAAAAAAGATTAATGAGATAAAAAATGAAATTACTATGTCAAATAAAACAATCCTTTAAGTAAAAATTTGCCCTCCATCATGGAACTCTCAAAATCATTTTTCAAATAATATTTATCTAATATTTAGATTATTAAACCTAATAAATTTTATATATAGTATTTTATTTTTCAATATTAGAAATTTTCAATTCCTCTTCCAAATCTTCTATTCCTCTTCATTGTATCTTCAGCGGTGATTGCTAATTTAACCATTGATACTGATTGATTCGAACATGTGATTGGGAATGTCATACATCATAGGATTCATCCTGTCTCTGCTGATTCGTCATGAGTTAAAGCTCTGTTATTGGACAGTAAAATACAGATTGTCTGCGTTTTTACGGTCATGGCAAAAAGTGGCATAAACCTGGAAAAACAGAAGTGTGCGAATCTTGATGATGAAGTGCAGTCAGTTGAAATTTTGAAGGTCAGACTTGAATATTGATGATGAAGTGCAGTCAGTTGAAAATTTGAAGGTCAGACTTGTGGTTTCCAAATTTATATTAGAGGGCTCCCAATTTAACTTTTTTTTTTTTATTTCTATGGAAAGGCGATTATCTCCGCTAACTCATAAAAACAGCAATCTCCAGGGCAGATGCTTTTTCTGTGAAGCTTATCGTTAATCAGTTATAACAAATAATTCCCATGGCTCTAAAAGGAACAGAGCTAACTTTCTTATTGCGATTGAAGTACCTGATATTTTACTGAAATTAAGATATCTGGAGGAGACATGCAATGCCGGCACCGTCCTGGCGAACTTTCAGTGGCATCGTTCAAAGTAGATGCCGTTCCCTCCACCGCCCTCCTGGACTTCTGTTGTAACTGTCGTCGACCAAGAGGCAATGCTTTCACGGATAGGGTTTGGAGTGAGCATGGGCACTATTGTGTTAATATAGCTATTGATGCTACCCGAAAGCCTCGAACGTTCTTCTGCGTAAATGCTGTCATTGTCTTGCAAAGAAGAAGTAAGCCGTGCCTCACATTTCTGTGAGAAATTATTTGTTTTCCCATCATGCCGACTCGAATCAAAACGATTTGAACAGAAAACCAACGGTAGAAGAGTTGCAGTGCTACTTGCAGCCCGCATTATTTCTTGATCCCTCCCAAATTGTGCTTCGTGCCTTGGCATGTACAATGAATAAAAAGGTGCCAAATTTGCATTTGAATTGTCGGCCGAACTGCGTCGTACATCAAAGCACCCTGATTGTTGCTGAAAAGGACTTGTCATCAAGACCCCTTCTTGTTCCTGAAAAGGACTTGTCAATGCGATCCCCTCTTGTGTGTTTCCCTTCTTCACAAGCGCTGAAGGCTGGAGCCTCTTTCGTTCACTGCATATCGGAACAAGGGCACTTGCTTCAGTCGTATTCTGGAGCATTGAAAGACGGAGAACATTCGTTGTACCAACATTCAGTTCTTCCCCATTCGTTTCCCCATTGTGGAATTTCGTCTCATTTTCTTTCTCTGTCCGGAATGGTAAAATTTTAGGCACAAAGTGAGATACTCCATTTGCTCCTCTCGAGGTTGAAATGACATCTACAACTGTTGCGCCGTTGTTTTGAATAGTATTACATAAGCTGCAGTTAAAGTTAGATATAGAGGACGGTATGGGCAGTCCATCTATTGCAGATTTTGATTTGCTGATGAGCCAGTCCAATACCTTGCTTGGCTGTTGAAGACCCAATCTATGTTGTAGGCTATACAATTGAATGGCAGTGGAAACAGCAAGCCTCACCCTTCGATCCCGGTGTCCTTTCGGAGTGTTCACTTTACAGTGACGATCTTTACTTGTAGAAGAGCGAACTCTCAATGCCTTGGAAGCATGAGCGCAAATATACGGAGAGGATCGTACACTGGTGTCACCATTGACTCTAACATCTTTTTTGGCTGATCCTTTCCGATCTGCAGACATCTCTTCCTTGGTGGCCTCCTGATCGCCTTTTTCAGAGTGATTATTTGACTGTAGTTTAGAAAAATATTGTATAAGTAAAACGTATGTAAACCTAATTCAATCTAATACAGAATGATTTATAATCTAATCCAATGAAAGATCAATGTTTTATCCCTTCACATCATATAGTTGACAGCTGGCTAATGATCGCAAGGAAGAGGAGGAAAATACAAAATAAACTTGTATTAGTTAAACTTTCTCACATGCACTGGTTGTGGTTTTTGCTCTTCTGGCCTCATGTTTCTCACAAAGATCTAACCAGAGCGATATAAGTACCATGCTCATACTAATTAAATATGAAATCATCCAAATTTTATTATTATTAGGGTTTATTTAACTTTAATTAGATTGTTCATGGGAATTGAGTAAATTAAATTAGACTGAGCTCAACTCATTTCAACTCATTATACATTGCATGCATACGAGAGTAATTTATTTTTATTTCTAATAGTTGAAAAAACAGAGGAGACAAAATATAAAATTCACACATAAAACATATGAGTTGTAGCTCTTCTATTGATCATACAAAACATGATTCACTCACTGAATGGTATTTAACTTTTTCCAACTAGCCACTAGCCTAAAATATCTTGACATACATACACACTTAACTCAGTTAACTCACACTCTAAATATGAACTGCAATTAATTCTTTATACATCACTTGACATGACTCAACCCTTAACAGTCTAACACTCAACACTCAGTTAAGTGACTCTCTAAAGAGTAGTTACAATTTCACACTGACAGCTACTCCAAAGAATAAAAAAAAAATGCCCACCTGGTTAGCTATGTCCAGCTTATCAAGACTATGGGAGATGGTACTAGATGAGATTCTTGTAAATTATAAGCAGAAAACGCCCTTGGATGGCTTACAGTGCATCAGATATCACTTTCAGCTCCATAACAGCTTCATTTCCTCGTTTAGCATCGGTCTATCTTCCGATCTAGCTCACAAATAACCCTCATACCAGGATTCTCTTTTGGAATTCAGGAATTGAGAGATCTCGGCAATACTACTCTGAATTTTCCTACATTTGGGATAACGAGATTACTCCACCGGCAAAGCTAAACGGCCTTGTGATTCCCCCTTAGTATGCACATTGCAGCCACCCATCAGTTCCATCTAGCTATATTGGTTTCGTAAAACAATCATGGTCCATGAACAAAACCCTAATAAAAGCATAAACCTCTAACGATGCCGTAGTTTGCAAAACAGAACCCCTTGTCAACCATACCTATGATGATACGTCTAGAACCTCTGGTTGAAATAATTACAATGCATAGAATGTAATTCAAGTGGTTGATTAAAAAAATTGTATTTTTTCACTCTTTCTATGAAGTCCCACTTCTAAATATACCTTTAAAAAATTAGACGAACGAATCTCTTTAATTTTAAATCATTTGCACAGCAATGAAGATAACGGTATCGTACTGGTTGTTCCCTTGTCCTGCTTTGTCTTGACCTTTCGTCTGCATAAAGAACATTTTAGGTTTTAAAGATTATGCGTTTCATCCACTAACGTTGGAGTCAGATATTAGGCAATATCTCAATTATCATAAACTTTGTGTCGATTTTCTTCCAACTTTCCGATACTGTGCCAATATTCCATTCTGTTATTCCTGATTGTGTTTTATGAATGACCGTTGACAGTAAAATTATTTCGAACAATGAACCAAATTACCTTCCTCTCATAGAGAAATTTTTCCCGAATTTCTTTTCCTATTACTCCGTTCCAATCAGGTGTGGAATTTAATGTGGAATTTAACGTTATGTATAATGTTTTTTTTCTTAAGGAAATTGTAAATTTAACATACAAGTATATAAATTTAACAAATATTAATATTAAACTAAGATAATTCATAATTAGTGCCACTGTATTATGTAAGGTACCACTGTATTATGTAAGGTATGTTTAAAATTGGATGTGTTCAAAAGTTTACACTTAAAAGTTTTATATTTTCCAATATTAATAATGCTATGTATTCTTTATATATTAAACACAACTTCTACACAGATAAATAATTTTATAATACATTAATGGCCATTATTTTAACTTTGAAGATAGGTAGAATCTTTTCAAATTTAGTTAATAAATTTGTATTTTATTATTTAATAGACAATTAAAAACTTTTCAGAAAATTGAATATTACATAGATGATGTATTCTATTTATAAGAAGATATGAATATGAAAAATATTATAAGTTTTGCAAAAACTTTAGATTGTGAAAATCTCAAGAAAAAGGAGCCATTAGTGATGACAACATCAAAATAATATCTTTTACACTCAAAATGATATAAACAAATTTATTAATTTTTTTTAATAAAAATAATAAATAATTTGAAATTCACAATTTCTATATATAGCTTCAAATGAAAAAAAAAAAAAAAAAAAGTGTCTGTAACTTAATTTTAAAATTTTAAATTTTCTTTTAGATATGTTCAATTATTATAGAAAAAATGTTTTTTATTAATATTAAACTGATAGTATATGTGTCATGTATTTTGATTACAGTCTATTTTTTCAGCATACATTTCATCCAAAAAGACAGTGATTTGTGTTTTTTTAGCTAACCATCTTTTATGTGTTTTTTTGGCTAACCATCTTTTAGTTCTAAGTACATAAGTGTTGTCGTTCACTATCCGTCTTATTTAGTCTATATACATCAAAAGAAAACACAAAATGTATTCATCTTCTTATAGTAAAAAAAGTCCACGTGTCCATCATTACTCATTATTGTCTTCTAACTCTTCGAAAAGTTGATGCTTCCAGCATTTGTCTTTACCCCATGATCAAATGTTGTAAAAAAAACTTACGAGATTCTTTCCCAATACCTTTTTTGGATAATAAATATGCAGTCCAGTTCTATTCTCTGTAAATGTGATCAATGTTGATGTGTTGGTATGTGCTTACCATCTTCTTGATGAGCTTCATCCAATTTTTCAAAATTGGAGGGTTGAATTTATTTTGTCCTTTCGATAATTCCTTTTGCATCCCCATAGACCTATAGGGTCTCCAATTCCAACCATTTCCCTACTATCAACACTCCCCATAGCCCCACTATCTCTGCCTTGCCTTATTGTTAGTGCCTTGTCCCCCTTCCCACCAAAAGTGATAGTTTTTTCTCGGGTGAGTGATTATATAAACCCCACATCCACATTTCCTCCCACAACAAGCTCCATCTAAGGTGATTATATAAACCCCACATCCACATTTCCTCCCACAACAAGCTCCATCTAAGGTGATTATACAAACCCCACATCCACATTTCCTCACAGAGCAAGCTCCATCAAAGAAACCCACTAGGAGTGTATGCCATATATTTTTCCAAATGATTATTTTATGCATGTTTGCAATTTGAGTTGGTCCAAACTCCAAGAAGTAGGCAACAATTTTGATTAACTCCTCCCTCTGTTCTAAAAAATGATCCATATAAGATATAGTGGGAGAAAACTAAATTTATCAAGAGATTTAATCCACTTCCATATGCAGCTTCTTAATGTAGTGAAATGTTGCATTGGCATGATGCCAAAGGTGTCCAATACCCCTTCCTAAACAGCTAATGTAGTGAAATGTTGCATTGGCATGATGCCAAAGGTGTCCAATACCCCTTCCTAAACAGCCATCGTGTATGGGCAATGCTGAAATAAATGTGCATTATCTTCACAACTTTTCTTACAAAGGAGGAAAATCTCGGGCCCTATGTGTCCTTTCCATGTCAATACTCTAGCAAGAGAACACTTGATTTTGTTGGGATATTCCCTTTGCAAATTTTCTGAATCTAAGAGTGATGTCCCAATGCCTCCCTAGGATGGGCTTCCAGATAGATAAAGGAATTGATTTAGAATCCATTGTAGGAAATAAATGACCTTATATTTCTTTTACCAAAAGGTGCCCATTTTTCATGCCCCATGATCATTTAGAAAAATGCCCATGTTTCTCAAGTTGGTAATATAATCTTCCCATTCACAGACAACCCCTCACATAATTGAATGTCCCTAGCACTTTATTTATTTATCTACACCATAACAAAACATGTGAGTGCTATTTTAATAATTATGTGATGGTAATCCCTGCAGAACTAGAAAATACATTAAAATTTTAATTGTATATAAATTTTAAAATAAAATTATAATTAAAATTCAACAATAAATAAAAAAAAAATTAATTGTATATAAATTTTAAAGTAAAATATAATTAAAATCTGGAGATGAATAAATAGCTACTATCCAAATTAAATAGCTACTATCCAAATTATATTAAAAATACATCCACAGATTAGGGTTTCTTGAATTCGATTTTTTTTTTCAAAAAAAATCATTATACAACACAATCTAGAATGATGGATAACAAAAATACTAAATTTGGCAACTGTAATTTCAAAAAATCTAATTATTCAACACAATCTAGACCCATGGATACCCAAAATACTAATGTTTCGCAACTGTAAATTTATTATTTTTCAATTTAAGAAAAATTACAGATTACAGCATTTGACATGACTTAAAGGAATCGAGGGTGTTGCACGTCACTTTCATGTCAATAATAAATATTTGCCACCTTCCAACCATGCAAAGGTCACCTTTCGTCTATAAAGGATATGTGCAATTTTTTTTATATATATATACCCAGTGAATACATGGCTACGACTCAACACGCCGGACCATATCTCGAATGTACGTGTGCACGCACTAATGCAAATGGATTTTGACTGTTTTGTTTTATGTGATTCTCAATTAAGAAATCATTCTCGCAAATCAGAACTACTGCCATTAATGCAAAACATCGACTGATAGTACACTGTCTGTTCAGTAATATAGTGAAAATCCTGCTTCTCTATCACCCGAAACCAACGTAGGATCACTGTCGGTCCTGCAATAGAGTGGAAAGCCTGCAAAACCGTTTTGAATTTCCCTAAATGGAAGAATGTGAGAAAACAATAGTTTCCTGCTTTTTTTGGAAAATCTAGCTTAATTAGATTTCAAATTTGTTCAGAAAATTATGAAAATTTTAATAACATTTTTATAAAATATTACATTTTTTGTAAATCTAAATTATATTTTTCAAACTTTAATATTTTGAATCTTAAAAAAATTATAATATTAAATTCATTTATATCATAAAATATTTCAAACACTCATTATAAAAAATTTTGATTTATTTTGCCAAATTCAAAACATTTTTGACAATCCTAATAAATTTACAGCCTATATAGACAACACCCTTCTTTAATGATGATATTGTTTCGGAAATTCCAGTGATTTTTAGGATATCTATGTATGAATATTAAAATATTCAAAATTGTGTCTAACCTTTTGAATTTTGTATTATAGGCAACGCCCTTCTCTAATGATGATATTTTTTCGAAAATTCTAGTGCTTTTTAGGATACCTATGTAAGAATATTAAAATATTTAAAATTGTCTCTGACCTTTTGAATTTTGTATTCAATTTGAATATGAAGAAAGAAAATTAGATATATGTATGGATATTAAAATACTTAAAATTGTGTACAACCTTTTTCTCTATTCTTTTTTTAAAGCGAAACGATGTTTTGAATTTTGTATTCAATTCGAAAAACCACAAAGAAAATTAAAATATTAATGTATTGAATGGTGAATAAATTTCAATAGCAAAGAAAATGTATTGAATATGAATGTACATTAATATCGTGTGACCTAAGCATCTTTATATCGGAATTGGGGGTTCTTCTAGGGTAGGATGTCTTCTAGAAATCGGGGTTTTTGTACGGTAGGTTTTTCTAGTGAAAAGTTGACATGGTTGGAATATCTTTGAGATTGTTTTCGAATGGAAGATGCAGACTATTAAATAAGTATGGTTGTTTTAAATATAAATATTATATTTAATAAATAATTCTAAAATTATATATTTCTATTTATATATATATTAATGATAAGTTAAATTTAAATGTTATTATATAATATATTAATGTAATATATAAATAATTTAATTACATAAATTAAATAATTAGTAAATATTGAAAAGATTTTATTATACGTTTTATATGGTTAAAATTAAAAAATTATAAAAATTAATTAAGTTATATTTTTGTTTTTAAATTATTATTATTAATAACAATTATAAAAACAATTCCTAAATTCAATTTTTTTTTATATGTAACTCAAGGTTTGTTAGCATCTTCATGTTAAGTAAATGACACGTCTTAAATCTTGAGACTCGGTGCCAACCATGTTTCACTAGTCTTAGCCAATATTTCTCAGAGAGGGACTCATGGTGGCATCCGAAAACACCATTCAAAATCTAGAAGGATATCTCCATCATTGTCCCAATTTTGTGGCAGTTCAAACATTCTCTCCAACATTCCACTCTGCATGTGTCTTGTTGAGGTCAGAGTGGAAAAGCTCGAGAATACAAAACTCATAAGGTTCAACACAGTAGGCAAGAAATGATGGTTTGAGAATGGGGTTGAGTCGGGCAAGGTGGTAGAGGGTAAGGGCAAGGTGGCAGAACTTTGATCATGACATTTAGTGACATGTTCATTGATTGGTAGCTTCCATGGAGGCAAAGGAACAAAAACACATTGAAAATTGCCATTATGCAGTTAGAAATCAGATTTCCCACCATCTATGGAATAATAAGGAGGCGAGGGAAGGTGCATAATATAGAATGGTAGAGGTAAAATCCAACCTGAACCGTACTCATATTTCTCTGAGAAATATCTTTCAATCAATGGTCATTCCATTTCCTCCCCTCTTACCAACTCAAGTGTCCACCATCTCTTTAGAAATATCTAGAGTTATGGATTCCTCTCTCTCAACAATCAATCTATCCAACCTTAATCCTCAAGTAGCTCAGGAAAGGAAACAAGGGCATGCAAACAATGGAGGCTCCCCAATCCATAAAAGTTCAGAGCATAAGGAAGTCAACCTTGCTCAGACCTCCAAATGTGAAACCTCTCAATAGGAGGCAGACCTCTACACAAGTAGAGAATTGATTGAATGAGAGTATTGTCATTGGCCGCTTGAAGGATATGACGAATCATTCGAATACCTAGAACTGTTGGACCAAGCAAGGAAGGACAAGGCCAAGCACAACCAATTTCTCCATCAAATGTAGGTGACTTTACTTCCTTAAACTCATTAAGAAAATATCACAGGTCACTCTTCTTGTAAGGATGATAAATGATGATGACCATGATACTTGTCTGAACCAAATCAACAATAAATCCCATGTCCACTTCGTTGCCTATCAGGTGCATCCAAGAATCTACCATCTCTTCCCATGTCATCTCTATCCAAATTGTGCCCACCATGTGACCTACTACCATATGCTCCATTAGTCCTATCCTCCTGTCCATGATTGATTCTAAGTGGTCCTTATCTCTGAAAGTTTGACAAGCTCTGAAGCATAATTGCATTAACTTCTCATTGCTTCTCATATGCCCTAGCAAGTCTCTCTTTTGATTGAATGATTCGGTCATTGTCTTCTTTGAAACTTCTTATCTCTACCTTCAAACTTCTCATAGTGTCTGTGATGTGAGGGGAGTACTCAACACCATGTTTTTCATCTAATCTATAGGGAGAATTTTTTGAACTATAGTCTACCACCTTGCAAGTCATATTTGATATTTTCTTCCTACAAAGTATATTATGTTACTAAACCAAATTATAAACAACCAATGTACCTCAGTATAGTTTAGGGGAGGATATATTGTCTGGAAGATCAACTAGATTAGTGCAATAAATGTATAATCATAATTATAACAGTATACAGATATCATCTCAATCATTATCCCAGTTACCATGCATAATGCCACAATAATAACATCGACTAGGTATTATGCATAACAAACATATGGATGACACGTGCATAAAAGATACATATGAACACTAACATGCATTCATAACGAACACATCCAACAACAACCTCATCAATTTCTGCATGAAAATATGACGACAACAATGTCCCTTACCATGCATACATAAAAAACACATAGACAACAAGGATAATGAACATATATGCAACTAACATGTACACATGACAACACATTCATCTAAAGAAAAAATGGAACCAAAGATCACCAAAGGAGAAAAAAACCATGCTTTAATACCACTCTTTAACACCCTCCTCCCACATTTACCCAAGCTAACAAGTCCACCGAGGTAAACATCTGATGAAGAGTTACTATGATATGATTCAAATTACCATGTATAGTTAAGTAAGTGGAAACGACAAGGAAAGACCAATTTGATCTTCCTTAGAGGCTACAAAACCTTTAGGAGCCAACCAACCGCTCAACGTGTCCAACCCCTAATACAACTTGATGTCATGTAAAACTAGACCCTTACTCACTCCCATGACAATCCTTCCATGCAACTAAGACCCTTTAGTCACTCCCACAACATGGCATCCATACGACTCCAGCCTTTTTCAAGAAGTTTTGTGCTAGAGACTCTAAATTCTGAGCCACTTGTTCAAGGTTAGGACTCAGGCCTCTCTCGAGAACTTCATGAAACTTCCATAAATGGTAAATAATGATGAAATAAGGCTAGTAATGTAAACAATTGAAGAAAGTTTGGACCTGACCCATACTAGCCATGACAGAAATTCCATCAAACATATCATAAACATGTAATGTACAGGTCATACGTACACATATGAACATAGGGGTCTCATAATTATCTAAGAATATTCAAGAAGGACCCATGCCTCCTCATAATAGCTCCAAGATCATCTATTAGGTCATGCATTAATTAACGTTTCATCTACTAATAAAAACATGATGACAACCATAACGAAAGTTTTTCATAAAATATGCTTATAACCAAAAAATAACGAGATAAATATCAATGATGAAACCACCATTAAAGCCACATAATGACAAACACATTTACTCGTGAAATACCAAATTAAAAGGAACTTATATTAACATATAAAAATATAACCAAGTCAAGGACTTCCACATTCCACCCGTCCATAGATTGGGCTGAATCAAATTTCTCTTTCAATCAATCACCTTTGTGCCACATTCCAAGCATGAATGTGGGATCTCATGGAATAAAATAGGAACACCAAGCCAGGGCTTCCAAAGGCCAACCACCTCAACCTTTAACTAGTGATTCCACCTCACACTCAAACATCACTAACCATCACCATATTGGTCTCCACCCAAGTTGTCCAAGGCTCAAGAGAGTTTGTTCCAACAGAGGCTTTCACGACTTGTAACTCAATCCATATTTATCGCTGGACTCCAGTTTGTTTTTCCAACCAGGGCTCCCAATACTAGTAACTCAACCCATCAAGGGATTTGGAGCATTTGTCCAACCAAGGGTTCCAAGATTAGTAACTCAACCCAAGATGTTATAAAGCTTCTAGAGAATTTGTCCAACCAAGGCTCTAGGAATTAATAAGTCAACCCACAACCATAAGGAACATGAGAAACAATTTAAAATTAAAAGGGAAAACCCCCAACACCATGGCTATCCAGGAAATGGAAAGATTAGGAAAAGCCATTATCAATCCAGGCAATCTCTATGTGAATGAGAAATCACAACCAAAAAACAACATGCATATGCCATGCATGCCAAAACTAGCAAGGAAATCATACATGCAAATTAGTAGCTTCAAAGAAAACTCGTTGTAGCCATTGATCCCGTTGTCCCCTTACACTTTCCTGCTTTTCCTTTGCCTTCTTGCTCCAAATCCCAAGTATGCCACAATACTCCAAGTGTGCAAGAGTATATGAGAGAGAATAAAGTAGAGAGCTCCAAGCTAAAACTGACAAAAGCTATGAATTGATCCATAAAAGCCTTTTTATTATTAAACCCACTATTTTATTCATTTCCCTTACTTTTCCTTCAATTTCCTCCTCACGTGCAACCTGTGACCTTTCACCTTCCTTTTATCCTATTTTCCATTATTTTTGTAAATAAATGTTACTTTACCTTTGCCAATTTCCATGGTCATTGATTAATCACTAGTGATCCTCATCACTGTGTTTTTTCCAACATTCAACTTGGAATACGTGTCCCATGACCTTGATTATCATTTTTCTTTATTTTCCTTTATAGTTACTTACCACTGGGTGGGAGAAACATGGAAGTGTTAAGTAAGCTCGACAAAATGCAACTTGTGGCCTTTCACCTTCCTTTTCTCCTATTTCTATTATTTTTGTAAATAAATGTCACTTTGTCTTTGCCATCATTAATTAATCACTAGTGATCCCATCACTGTGTTTTTTTCCCAACATTCAACTTGGAATAAGTGTCCCATGACCTTGATTATTATTTTCCTTTATAGTTACTTACAACTCGGTGAAAGAAATATGAAAGTGTTAAATAAGCTCGACAAAATAAAAAAAGATTGGATTGATTAATTCAAGACGAAACTTCTTCCCACTCAATAGATGCTTAGATGCATATGCCTCGCTCCGGTAAGAAAGAAGCTCACATTTTATCTATTGGATCTGCGATTTGAGCTCTTTTTACGACCTCTATTTTGTCTTTTTGGGAAACCCTTTTCTCCCTTCGTGTTAGAAGGAGGATTGGAAGAATGGGGAGTGAATTTATATCTTTCACACACTTCCCACATATGCCATACATGGAGTGTTTTCACCTATTTTTAATTTCAGGATATACCCAGACATATGAAAAGCACATGAACATATTATAGGTTGCAAACATAGCATATTAAAGATATTAAAAATAAGTGGCATATATTGAGGGAGTGAATTTATATTAAAAATATTATGTTTTCCTTTCCGTATGAGTCCTTTATAAAATACCATTTTTTGGAGTATTTAAATTTTTAATATCATTCAATATTCTAATTTATTCTTATTTTTTATAAATTTAAATTATTATTTAAAAAACATGTAATGATTGAAAATTAAAATAAGGAAAGTTTAGGGGTATATTTGTAAATGAGTATTTTCTATGTTTTTTCAAAAAAAAAAATCATTTCCATTTTTTTCAAAATGTTTTTGTTTAAATTTTAAATAGTAATATAATTATTTTTACCTTAAAAAATCGTTAACATTTTAATATAGAGACATATAAAATTATTCTACAATTTGAATATTTTACAAAATATCACAAATATTTTTATAGATGGCATATATGGATTAGTTAGATTTTTAGCAAAATTTCTAAATGTAAAATAGATTTCCATGTTTAAAATTTTTCTTTGTTAAAAATTAATTTATTAAATTATTTTTAGTTACAAACAATTTCATTAAAAATGTTATAAACATTTAAATATAGTTATTTGATATGTAAATTTGATTACATTATTTAAGTAAGTTTTTAATGTGAAGTACAAAATATCCAAAATATCAAATGTAGTATATAGTATAATAATACAAAATTTTGAACCCATTACATAGTGTAATAATAGATATGTTTTTCACACAAATCGACTTAAATTTCTAGTCTTTTTAGATTAATTATTTTATTAATTGAATTTCAATGGATTAATATTAGTTTATCATAATTAATTTAAATTTTATTTTCAACTCATTAATGCATTTGTCTTATTTAAACAATTTTGAAATAACATGTTTGAGGGAATTAGTCTCCATTTTAGTTAAAAGTAGGTTCAATCCTCAATATATTTGTACATGGGCTTTGCTTAAATAACTATGAAACAACATATCTTGGGGTTTTACTTTTGTTTTAACCAAAAATTGGATAGTTCACTAATGCATATGTGCACCTACACACAATGATTATTGGTTGAACTATCTACCTGAATTATATTGTTGATAAGAAAGCTAAGGTTCATATTTAGACTACTCTATAGATGTTAACGTCTACTGTGAATGGTGTATTAAGCTTTATTGAGAATAGTGGTTGAGCCGTCATCCATCTAAATATTCTAAGGAAAAAGAAGACTTCTATAAAAAAAATTCTTTAAATTTTATGAATATGTATAAATTTCATTATTCTTATAT
>APFE031041322.1:24406-73826 GCA_000404065.3 Pinus taeda
AATTTAATGGAATCAAATAAAAAAATTTCAGTAAATAAAGAAGCAAATTTTGTTACTTTTCCAAGTTGTTTACAATATTGTATCAATTTTTTATAATAATCCAAAGTTAATTAAATTGTAAAGCCATTTACAAACATTGAGAGGTGCCTTCCCTAAAATCGAAAGGTACATTCCCTAATCATTTGATGGATCTCTACTCTCCCACTTCCAAGGTTGAAAGACTCAAAACAATGGTCAAATAAATAAATGGATGTTAACAATGACAATTTATTGTGCTAAATAAATAAATAGATGGTCCTTTGTGAGTGTGGCAAGGGATATTTTGTTTCTCTCATCAACAAAAATGGAAGCTAAAGATTGGAGCCATTTTCATTAAAAAAAAATAATACGATAAAAAATGAAAATACTTTGTCAAATAAAACAATTTTTAAAGTAAAAATTTACTTTCCATCATAAAAACTCTCAAAATCATTTTTTCAAATAATATTTATCTAATATTTATTTTATTAAAAATAATAAATTTTATATTTAGTAATTTAATTTTTCAATATGAAAAATTTTCAATTCCTCTTCCAAATCTTCTATTCCTCTTCATTTTATCTTGAGGAGTGATCGCTAATTTAACCATTGATACTGATCGATTCGAACATGTGATTGGGGAATGTCATACATCATACGATTCATCCTGACTCTGCTGATTGCGTCATGAGTTAAAGCTCAGTTATTGGACAGTAAAATACAGATTCTCCCTCTCTGTCTGCGTTTTTGCGGTCATGACAAAAAGTGGCATAAACCTGTGAAAACAGAAGTGTGCGAATCTTGATGATAAAGTGCAGTCAGTTGAAAATTTGAAGGTCAGACTTGTGGTTTCCAAATTTATATTAGAGGGCTCCCAATTTAACTTTTTGTTTTATTTCTATGGAAAGGCGATTATCTCCGCTTACTCATAAAAACAGCAATCTTCAGGGCAGATGCTTTTTCTGTGAAGCTTATCGTTAATCAGTTATAAGAAATAATTCCCATGGCTCTAAAAGGAACAGAACTAACTTTCTATTCGCGATTGAAGTACCTGATATTTTACTGAAATTAAGATATCTGGAGGAGATATGCAATGCCGGCACCGTCCTAACGAACTTTCAGTGGCATCGTTCAAAGTAGATGCCGTTCCCTCCACCGCCCTCCTGGACTTCTGTTGTAACTGTCGTCGACCAAGAGGCAATGCTTTCACGGATTGGGTTTCGAGTGAGGCTGGGCATTATTGTGTTAATATAGCTATTAATGTTACCCGAAAGCCTCAAAGGTTCTTCTGCGTAAATGCTGTCATTGTCTTGCAAAGAAGAAGTAAGCAGTGTCTTACAATTCTGTGAGAAATTATTTGTTTTCCCATCATGTCGACTCGAATCAAAACTATTTGAACAGAAAACCAACGGTAGAAGAGTTGCAGTGCTACTTGCAGCCCGCATTATTTCTTGATCGTTCCCAAATTGTGCTTCGTGCCTTGGCATGTGCAATGAATAAAAAGGTGCCAAATTTGCATTTGAATTGTCGGCCGAACTGCGTCGTACATCAAAGCACCCTGATTGTTGCTGAAAAGGACTTGTCATCGCGACCCCTTCTTGTTCCTGAAAAGGACTTGTCAATGCGATCCCCTCTTGTGTGTTCCCCTTCTTCACAAGCACTGAAGGCTGGAGCCTCTTTCGTTCACCGCATATCGGAACAAGGGAACTTGCTTCAGTCCTATTCTGGAGCATTGAAAGACGGAGAACATTCATTGTACCAACATTCAGTTCTTCCCCATTCGTTTGCCCATTGTGGAATTTCGTCTCATTTTCTTTCTCTGTCCGGAATGGTAGAATTTTAGGCACAGAGTGAGATACTCCATTTGCTTCTCTCGAGGTTGAAATGACATCTACAACTGTTGCGGCGTTGTTTTGAATAGTATTACATGCCCTGCAGTTAAAGTTAGATATAGAGGACGGTATGGGCAGTGCATCTATTGCAGATTTTGATTTACTGATGAGCCAGTCCAATACCTTGCTTGGCTGTTGAAGACCCAATCTATGTTGTAGGCTATACAATTGAATGGCAGTGGAAACAGCAAGCCTCACCCTTCGATCCCGGTGTCCTTTCGGAGTGTTCACTTTACAGTGACGATCTTTACTTGTAGAAGAGCGAACTCTCAATGCCTTGGAAGCATGAACGCAAATATACGGAGAGGATCGTACACTGGTGTCACCATTGACTCTAACATCTTTTTTGGCTGATCTTTCCCGATCTGCTGACATCTCTTCCTTGGTGGCTTCCTGATCGCTTTTTTCAGAGTGATTATTTGACTGTAGTTGAGGAAAATATTGTATAAGTAAAATGTATGTAAACCTAATTCAATCTAATACAGAATGATTTATAATCTAATCCAATGAAAGATCAATGTTTTATCCCTTCACATCATATAGTTGACCGCTGGCTAATGATCGAAAGGAAGAGGAGGAAAATACAAAATAAACATCTATTAATTAAACTTTCTCACATGCCGTGGTTGTGGTTTTTGCTCTTTTGGCCTCATGTTTCTCACAAAGATCTAACCACAGCGATATAAGTACCATACTCATACTAATTAAATATGAAATCATCCGAATTTTATTATTATTATTAGAGTTTATTTAACTTTAATTAAATTGTTCATGCAAATTCACTAAATTAAATTAGACTGAACTCAACTCATTTCAATTCATCGTTACAAGAGTAATTCACTATTATTTCTAATTGTTGAAAAGATAGAGGAGACAAAACATAAAATTCACACATAAAATATATGAATTGTAGCTCTTTTATGGATCATACAAAATATGATTCACTCACTAAATGGTATTTAACCTTTTCCAACTAGCAACTAGCCTAAAATATCTTGACATACATACACACTTAACCAGTTAAATCACACTCTAAATATAAACTGCAATTAATTCTTTATACATCACTTGACATGACTCAACACTAATTGCTCAACACTCAACACTCAGTTAAGTTAAGTGACTCTCTAAGGAGTAATTACAATTTCACACTTACAGCTACTCCAAAGAATATATAATAAAAAAATGCCCACCTGGTTAGCTATGTCCAGCTTATCAAGACTATTGGAGTTGGTACTAGATGAGATTCTTATAAGCAGAAAACGCCCTTGGATGGCTTGCAGTGCATCAGATATCACTTTCAGCTCCATAACAGCTTCATTTCCTCGTTTAGCATCGGTCTATCAGCTCACAAATAACCCTCATACCAGGATTCTCTTTGGAATTCAGGAATTGAGAGATCTCGGCAATACTACTCTGAATTCTCCTACATCTGGGATAACGAGATTACTCCACCGGCAAAGCTAAACGGCCTTGTGATTCCCCTTTAATATGCACATTGCAGCCACCCATCAGTTCCATCTAGCTATTTTGGTTTCGTAAAACAATCATGGTCCATGAACAAAACCCTAATAAAAGCATAAACCTCTAACGAAGCCGTAGTTTGCAAAACAGAACCCCTTGTCAACCATAACTATGATGATACGTCTAGAAGCTCTGGTTGAAATAATTACAATGTATAGAATGTAATTCAAGTGGTTGATTAAAAAAATTGTATTTTTTCACTCTTTCTATTCAAGTCCCACTTCTAAATATACCTTTAAAAAATTAGACGAACGAATCTCTTTAATTTCAAATCATTTGCACAGCAATGAAGATAACGGCATCGTACTGGTTGTTCCCTTGTCCTGCTTTGTCTTGACCTTTCGTCTGCATAAAGAACATTTTAGGTTTTAAAGATTATGCGTTTCATCCACTAACGTTGGAGTCAGATATTAGGCAATATCTCAATTATCATAAACTTTGTGTCGATTTTCTTCCAACTTTCCGATACTGTGCCAATATTCCATTATGTTATTCCTGATTGTGTTTTATGAATGACCGTTGACAGTAAAAATTTTTCGAACAATGAACCAAATTACCTTCATATCATAGAGAAATTTTTTCCGATTTTTTTTTTCTATTACTCCGTTCCAATCAGGTGTGGAATTTAACGTTATGCATAATGTTTTTTTCCTTAAGGAAATTGTAAATTTAACATACAAGTATATAAATTTAACAAATATTAATATTAAACTAATTTAACAAATAGCTTTTTACAGATAATTCATAATTAGTGCCACTGTATTATGTAAGGTTGTTTAAAATTGGATGGGTAAAAAATTTTACACTTAAACAATGCTATGTATTCTTTATATATTAAACACAACTTCTATACAGATAAATAATTTTATAATACATTAATGGCCATTATTTTAACTTTGAAGATGAGTAATCTTTTCAAATTTAGTTAATAAATTTGTATTTTATTAGTTAATAGACAATTAAAAACTTTCCAGAAAACTGAATATTACATAGATGATGTATTCTATTTATAAGAAGATATGAATATGAAAAATATTACAAGTTTGCAAAAACTTAAGATCGTGAAAATCTCAAGAAAATCTCAAGAAAAAGGAGCCATTAGTGATGACAAACATAAAATAATATCTTTTACACTCAAAATGATATAAACAAATTTATTAATTTTTTTTAATAAAAATAATAAATAATTTGAAATTCACAATTTCTATATATAGCTTCAAATGAAAAAAAAAATCAATGTCTTTGATAAGTAACTTAATTTTAAATTTTTAAATTTTCTTTTAGATATGTTCAATTATTTATAGAAAAAAATGTTTTTGTTTTAATATTAAACTGATAGTATATGTGTCATGTATTTTGATTACAATCTATTTTTTCAGCATACATTTCATCCAAAAAGACAGTGATTTGTGTTTTTTTAGCTAACCATCTTTTATGTGTTTTTTTGGCTAACCATCTTTTAGTTCTAGGTACATAAGTGTTGTAGTTCACTATCCGTCTTACTTAGTCTATATACATCAAAAGAAAACACAAAATGTATTCATCTTCTTATAGTAAAAAAAGTCCATGTGTCCATCATTACTCATTATTGTCTTCTAAATCTTCGAAAAGTTGATGCTTCCAGCATTTGTCTTTACCTCATGATCAAATGTTGTAAAAAAAACTTACGAGATTCTTTCCCAATACCTTTTTTGGATAATAAATATGTAGTCCAGTTCTATTCTCTGTGAATGTGATCAATGTTGATGTGTTGGTATGTGCTTACCATCTTCTTGATGAGCTTCATCCAATTTTTCAAAATTGGAGGGTTGAATTTATTTTGTCCCTTCGATAATGCCTTTTGCATCCCCATAGACCTGTAGGCTCTCCAATCCCAACCATTTCCTTGCTATCAACACTCCCCATAGCCCCACTATCTCTGCCTTGCCTTATTGTTAGTGCCTTGTCCCCCTTCCCACCAAAAGTGATAGTTTTTTCTCTGGTGAGTGATTATATAAACCCCACATCCACATTTCCTCCCACAACAAGCTCCATCTAAGGTGATTATATAAACCGCACATCCACATTTGCTCCCACAACAAGCTCCATCTAAGGTGATTATATAAACCTCACATCCACATTTCCTCACACAGCAAGCTCCATCAAAGAAACCCACTGGGAGTGTATGCCATATATTTTTCCAAATGATTCTTTTATGCATGTTTGCAATTTGAGTTGGTCCAAACTCCAAGAATTAGGCAACAATTTTGATTAAGTCCTCCATCTGTTCTAAAAAATGATCCATATAAGATATAATGGGAGAAAACTAAATTTATCATGAGATTTAATCCACTTCCATATGTAGCTTCTTAATGTAGTGAAATGTTGAATTGGCATGATGCCAAAGGTGTCCAATACCCGTTCCTAAATAGCTAATGTAGTGAAATTTTGCATTGGCATGATGCCAAAGGTGTCCAATACCCCTTCCTAAACAGCCATCGTGTATGGGCAATGCGGAAATAAATGTGCATTATCCTCACAACTTTTCTTACAAAGGAGGAAAATACCAGGCCCTATGTGTCCTTTCCATGTCAATACTCTAGCGAGAGCTGAAACACTTAATTTTGTTGGGATATTCCCTTTGCAAATTTTCTGAATCTAAGAGTGACGTACCAATGCCTCCCTAGGATGGGCTTCAAGATAGATAAAGGAATTGATTTAGAATCCAATGTAGGAAATAAATGACCTTATATTTCTTTTACCAAAAGGTGTCCATTTTTCATGCCCCATGATCATTTAGAGAAATGCACATGTTTCTCAAGTTGGTAATATAATCTTCCCATTCACAGACATCCCCTCAAATAATTGAATGTCCCTAGCACTTTATTTATTTATCTACACCATAACAAAACATATGATTGCTATTTTAATAATTATGTGATGGTAATCCCAGCAGAACTAGAAAATACATTAAAAAAAAAAAAATTAATTATATATAAAATTTTAAAGTAAAATATAATTAAAATTTCAGCAATAAAATAAAAAATTTTAATTGTATATAAATTTTAAAGTAAAATATAATTAAAATCCGGAGATAAAAAAATAGGTACTATCCAAATTATATTGAAAATAGATCCACAGATTAGGGTTTCTTGAATTTCTTTTTTTTCAAAAAAAAACATTATACAACACAATCTAGAATGATGAATAATAAAAATACTAAATTTGGCAACTGTAATTTCAAAAGATCTAATTATTCAACACAATCTAGACCCATGGATACCCAAAATACTAATATTTGGCAACTGTAAATATATTATTTTTCAATTTAAGGAAAACTACAGATTACAGCATTTGACATGACTTAAAGGAATCGAGGGTGCTGCACGTCACTTTCATGTCAATAATAATTATTTGCCACCTTCCAACCATGCAAAGGTCACCTTTGGTCTCTAAAGGATATGTGCAATTTTTTTTTTATATATATACCCCAGTGAATACATGGCTGCCACCCAACACGCCGGACCATATCTCGAATGTACCTGTGCACGCACTAATGCAAATGGATTTTGACTGTTTTGTTTTATGTGATTCTCAATTAAGAAATCATTCTCGCAAATCAGAACTACTGCCATTAATGCAAAACATCCGACTGATAGTACACTCTGTCTGTTCAGTAATATAGTGAAAATCCTGCTTCTCTATCACCCGAAACCAACATAGGATCACTGTCGGTCCTGCAATAGAGTGGAAAGTCTGCAAAATCTTTTTGAATTTCCCTAAGTGGGAGTACGTGAGAAAACAATAGTTTCCTACTTTTTTTTGGAAAATCTAGTCTAATTAGATTTCAAATTTGTTGAGAAAATTATGAAAATTTTAATAACATTTTAATAAAATATTACAGTTTTATGTAAATCTAAATTATATTTTTCAAACTTTAATATTTTGAATCTTAAACAAATTATAATATTAAATTCATTTATATCATAAAAAATTCAAACACTCTCATTATCAAAAATTTTGATTTATTTTGCCAAATTCAAAACATTATTGACAATCCTAATAAATTTACAGCCTGTATAGACAACGCCCTTCTTTAATGATGATATTGTTTCGGAAATTCCAGTGATTTTTAGGATACCTATGTATGAATATTAAAATATTGTGTCTAACCTATTGAATTTTGTATTATAGACAACGCCCTTCTTTAATGATGATATTATTTCGAAAATTCTAGTGCTTTCTAGGATACCTATGTAAGAATATTAAAATATTTAAAATTGTCTCTAACCTTTTGAATTTTGTATTCAGTTTGAATATGAAGAAAGAAAATTATTTATATGTATGGATATTAAAATACTTAAAATTGTGTAGAACCTTTTTCTCTATTTTTTTTAAAGCGAAACGATGTTTTGAATTTTGTATTCAATTCGAAAAACCACAAAGAAAATTAAATATTAATGTATTGAATGGTGAATAAATTTCAATGGCAAAGAAATTGTATTGAATATGAATGTACATTAATATCGTGTGACCTAAGCATCTTCATATCGGAATTGGGGGTTCTTCTAGGGTAGGATGTCTTCTAGAAATCGGGGTTTTTGTAGGGTAGGTTTTTCTAGTGAAAAGTTGACATGGTTGGAATATCTTTGAGATTGTTTTCGAATGGAATATGCAGACTATTAAATAAGTATGGTTGGCTTTAAATATAAATATTATATTTAATAAAATAAATTTAAAATTTATATATTTCTAATTTATATATATTAATGATAAGTTAAATTTAAATATTATTATATAATATATTAATGTAATTATATAAATAATTTAGTTATATAAATTAAATAATTAGTAAATATTGAAAAGATTTTATTATACATTTGATATTGTTAAAATTAAATTAAAAAAATTAATTAAGCTATATTTTGTTTTAAAATTATTATTAATAATAACAATTTATAAAAACAATTTCTAAATTCAATGTTTTAATATGTAAGTCAAAGTTTCTTAGCATCTTTAGGTTAGGTAAATGGCAGGCCTTAAATCTTGAGATTGGGTGGTAACCATGTGTCACTAGTCTTAGCCAATATTTCTCAGAGAGGGACACATGGTGGCATTCAGAAACACCATTCAAAATCTGGAAGGATATCTCCATCATTGTCCCAATTTTGTGGCAGTTCAAACATTCTCTCCAACATTCCACTTTGCATGTGTCTTGTTAAGGTCGGAGTGGAAAAGCTCGAGAATACAAAACGCATAAGGTTCAACACAGTAGGCAATAAATTATGGTTCGAGAATGGGGTTGAGTTGGGCAAGGTGATAGAGGGTAAGGGCAAGGTGGCAAAAGTTTGATCATGACATTCAATCACGCGTTCATCGACTCATAGCTTCCATGGAGGCAGAGGAACAAAAACACATTCAAAATTGCCATTACGCAGTTAGAAATTAGATTTCCCACCATCTATGGAATAATAAAGAGGCCCGGGTAGGTGCATAATGTAGAATGGTAGAGGTAAAATCCAACCTGAACCATACTCATATTTCTCTGAGAAATCTCTCTCAATCAATGGTCATTCCATTTCCTCCCCTCTTACGAACTCAAGTGTCCACCAACTCTTTAGAAATATCTAGAGTTATGAATTCCTCTCTCTCGACAATCAATCTATCCAACCTTAATCTTCGAGTAGCTTAGGAAAAGAAACAGGGGCATGCAAACAATAGAGGCTCCCCAATCCATAAGAGTTTAGAGCATAAGGAAGTCAACCAGACCTGTGTTGCTCAAACCTCCAAATGTGAAACCTCTCAATAGGAGGTAGACCTCTATATAAGCAAAGAATTGATTGAATGAGAGTATCGTCCTTGGTCGCTTGAAGGATATGACGAATCATTCGAATACCTAGAACTATTGGACCAAGCAAGGAGGGACAAGGCCAAGCACAACCAACTTCAAAAGGATCAAGCTTCAAGCAACCAATGCCAACATGATCATGTCAAGGTTCAAACTCATCAAGCCTCATAACCTCTTATGGGAAAGGATCAATTTGTCTCTTAATTCTCTTATTTTTCAAAGTTATTTCAATTATCTCAGTTATCATAGCATCTGCAATTTCTATTTTGTCTTGGTTTTGAACTATTTTAAACTGATATCTAAACTCTTTGATGGATCATCTCATTTCCCTATCATAAGAAGATTGTCTCTAGTAAGTTTACTACATGATAGGATAGGTATTTTGCAAACATTTCCTCCCCTGAACACAAGTTTTACTAGTTCATCCTTGCTTGTACATTAAGTAAACTATTTTTGGTAATATAAAGATCTTAGCTTGATTACAAAAAAAAAATTATGAATAGAATTAATATATATTTTAAACATATGTACATTTAAAAATTATCTACCAAGCTTCTTAACTATAGAGCTTTACCCCCACT
Source organism: Pinus taeda (assembly GCA_000404065.3). Classification (NCBI taxonomy): domain Eukaryota; kingdom Viridiplantae; phylum Streptophyta; class Pinopsida; order Pinales; family Pinaceae; genus Pinus; species Pinus taeda. The sequence continues at coordinate 34,249 of APFE031041322.1, forward strand.
TTACCATAGAAATTCTTAGTATGTAAATAGGCTTTGTTACAATATCATAGACCAAAACCATAACCCTTTAATAACACATCCCAAAAACCATAACTTGTTTCATATGACACTTGTTCATATGATATTTTTTTTAATTAATCAATTTAATTAAAAAGGAAAAATAGGCTTAGCTACTATCGAGATAATCTCAACTTTTAATTTGTGCATACTACTAAAAATATTCTAAAAAATTAAGTCGAAGTTAAATCATTTTCATCCACCTAATAATTATTAAAAATTAAATTAAAATCTTAAATCCATAATATGAAAAGTCTTAATAATATATAGTAGATGACTATATTTTTTTTTCATTTTTGGTATTTTTATACTAAAATTTCAACTATGGACTACCTTGTTACTCTTAGGATCATGTTCAATGATTTCCACAATCATAAAATAAATCTCCTATATTGTTTCATTGACTTTATAAAAACATTTCATACAATACACATGAGAAAAACTTTGGAATAGGCTGGAAGACATAAATTTTCCTTTTGAGTTGAGGGTTGCTTTGACAAGGTTGTATGAGAATATTATTTCTAAGATTAGAAACACTAATGGCTAGTGAAAGAAGTTAATTGTAATGTTGGGGTGAAGAAAGGTTGTGCATGCCCCCTATCCTTTTTGGCATATACATAAACATGTTAGAATATTTTTTGGAAGAAACAGGCCTTGGTGACCCAACTCTGACTAGTACATTCATTATTCTCCTTCTCTACAATGGTGATATTGTTTTAATTGAGGGAGTCCTATGACCTTTATAGGAATATAGAAGTCTTCCATGACTTATACTGCAATATGGGTATGAATGTTAACATTGAAAAAACACAAAGTTACAATAATTAGATCCAAAAAGATCACCTATGATACTTTTTCATTAAAAAATAAGAAGTTGGAGGAAGTGGCTTCATACAAATATCTTTTGAATTAATATTTCATGACAACGTTAACTGTAATTACACCATTGAGAAAAGTATAAATGGAGAGTGTAAAACTTATTATGATATTGAAAGAAATGTATAAATGGAGAGTGGGAAACTTATTATGAGATTGAAAATAATTGTAAATGGATGAATCTTTGCATATATGAGATTAAAACAAAGAAACTCATTCTTTAGAATCTTGTTACTCCTATTCTTTTACATGGATGTGAAGTTTTGGAGTACACCATCTCTAGAGAATCATGGACAAAGATAGAATAGATCCAAAATGAATTTTATAACTTATAATCTCAATATTAAAGGAAATACACACTATCAAGCCTTTTCCTAATAAGGACAATTTAAACAAAATATGACACAAGAAGCTTTCTAAAATGACTTTAAACTCTAGATAAGGCTCAAAACCACATTCCACCTTCATCTCAAGTAGGAAAGGTAAAAGGATGTCCAACATTTGGCCAAATCATTAGGGAAAAATGGAAGAAATAATATCTTAAACTAATGGTAATATTAAAAATATTATTTCATGAAAATTTAGGGAGAAATTCCAATGTGATAACTAGTTAGCTCAAAAAAAGAAATTAAGATATTTTTACTAGATGATAAACCCTAATCTAGAACATAAAAAACATATATTTTCCTTAATTAGTGTAAAGAAGAAAATAAATGTTCTTAAAGTAAGAACAAGCTCTAGTGAACTTCATAAATAAATTGGTCATTAAGATTCTAACATCATTGAGACACTAGGAGGGTTGAAGATGAAACTTGCACTCTTGTATTTTGTTAGTATATACACAAATTAACTCTTAGTTTCAAACTCTTTATAGCACTACCAATCTTTCTAACTTTTTAAATCACAAAAACTATAATAACCATAGAACACTTCTCTTAATTTGGTTTATTACGCAATACTCTTAAAAGAAAATCAAGTATATCTTATTTTTTGGAAATATTAATAACTAGTTTAATTATTGTCACCTCATTATTATTGGATTATCTTTCATATTATTATTCAATTTTTCATTTAGTTACTGAGATATTGTTATTATTTTTTATTTAAATCACATATTTTTTGTCTGTTTTAATTATTATTACTTTAACTATCATATAATCAAAATAATTAATAGAAAATTAAAATTAACTTCGCTAAGAGCTTATTTGGAAAAAATGTGAGTTTCAGGTTTCATGTTCTAATCTCTTTGTTACTCATTAGGACAAGTGTGTTGTGTTGACATAGTTCCCAGAGTGGTAATCATAGAATTAGAGTAATTGGACTAAATTGAGTCATGTTTCATGTTCTAATATCTTTGTTACTCATTAGGACAAGTATGTTGTGTTGACATAGTTCCCAGAGCGGTAATCATAGAATTAGAGTAATAGCACTTAGAATTGAACCATGTCACACTAGTATAAGTCAAATGGAAAATAACCCAATTATTAATTCTCCTAATTACCACCTATATAATTAATATTATTTTCTATTCATTTATTTAAAAAAATTCGAAATTAGCATCTTAAATATTATTAAACTATTACTTTATTTAAAATATTTAATTTAATTATACATATATTAAAATTAATGGAGAAAACTCCATTAGTTATTAGGTATTGCATATCATTCATAAATATCTTTGATATTAAATTAAATAATGGAGAAGTATTAATAAAATATAAACTACTTGCTGTCAGTGACGTTGCCTTATTTTATGTCACTTCGGTATCATTTGAAATATGATCCAATAGGGGGAAACGAACTTTAATTTAAGTTAAAAAATAGTATAATATTGGTTTTAATTAAGATTGTTATTTTTTTTAAATGTTATTAAATATCCCATTTGTAGTTTAATGTTTAGTGAAAGTTAAATTTAATAATAATTATATCAAAGATTTATTTCCGTGAAAGTTAAGTTTTAATTAAATATATTTAAATGATTTGAAAAATATAATTAAAAATTGAAATAACAAATATTTTGAATAACAAATTATATTTAATTTTTTATTAATTTTCATATTAAAAAATTCTTAAAAGCTATAAATTAATAAACATATACTTATAAATTTTATATTTAAATAATATAATTTTAATAATAATAATAATTAATATGTCTCTTTAGTAAAATTTCAGTTGGATATTATTGTGATAATGAAAGTTTTGTAACTAAGAGATCAAGGTTCAATTCTTCAAAAAGTAACTCAATTTACGGAGGAAAGACATTCATAGGCGCTTTAGAGTATAGGGTAGTAGCTAGAATGAACCGGACATGCGATATGAGCTTGACCCACTCCACAATCCTCTGGTAATAATAATAATATTATTTAAAATAATAATGTTAATCTTTTTTAAAAACTTTTTAAAAATAATAAGTAATTACATTTAAAAAAAATGGATAAACTTATAAAAAACTTAAGGAAACAATGTCCATAATACATTAAAGAATAGTGTCTGAAATGAAATCAATTAAAAGGATAGCAAATGAATTAGATAAGAAGGCATATACATAAAACTTTTCGATAACAATGAATCAATGTTCATAATAATTGAAGAATATATTTTGAAATGGAATCAATAAAAAAGATTTTAAGAAAAATTGAATTAATAAAAAAGATAACAAGTGAATTGAATATGACAACATTTGCTAAAACTTATCAAGAACAACAAATCAACGACCATAATATATCAATAAATAGTCTTTGAATGGAATCAACAAAAAAGATTTAAGAAAATTTAAATTAATAAAAAAGATAACAAGTGAATTGGATATGACAACATCTGCATAAAACTTATCAAGAACAACAAATTAATGACCATAATATATCAATTAATAGTCTTTGAAATGGAATCAATATCTTTTAAGAGATTCAATAAAATTATAATCAAGTATTAACGATTAATAAGAATTGGATGACAATATAATAAAAGGAAAAGACAAATCACAATTCTTTTTTTACTTTAAATAACACGTCCATTAAGATCATATTCATATTGTAAAATATTAAAAAGAAAAAGAGATAAAAATTAAGAAATCAAAAAAGTTGTTTAACAAAATACATTTAATAAATTAATGAGAGTATCAATAGTACAAGAGTATTATTTAAATTTTATTTCTTTAAATTTAATAGGGTTTAGAGTTATCTAGAATAATAATAGTAGGATTCATGAGTTAATTTATTTTATATATCATGATATGTAAAGAACCCATAAAGTAAGCATATAATTGGGGGAGTTAAGTACTTTAGGGATAGTGGAAATACTTAGGGTATTAGATTTAATATTTTTTGGGACCGGAGAATACAAACAATTCACTCATTGTTTATGCAATTCTTCATTATTTGTATAAATATTAAGGTTTTGAATTGAAGGGCATGTAGTATTGAAAGATTGAATTGTCCAATTGTTTGGGTCTCTATTTTCATATCAAAAGAAAAAAGAAAAGAAAAAATGATTCTTGGAAGATTAAGTTGGAAGAAAGATTGTCATATTTCAATCTCGTCTATATATATGAATAAAGATCAAACTTATGCTTTTGAGTGTGTTCTAGAAAATTAATGTAACATAAACATAAATATATACTACAATAATTATCTTTGAAACCCACTAGCCTTCCAAACCACCTAACAATGCTAATATGTTTTGACACTCACCATTCTATGATACTCACCAAACTATGCAACCTTCCAAACCACCAAACTATGCTAATGTATTTTAACACTCACCAAACTATGCACTATGCAACCTTCGACCACCAAACTATGCTAAACTATGCTAATGTATTTTAACACTCACGAAATTATGCACTATGCAAATTATAAACTATGCTAATGTATTTTAACACTCCCCAAATTAATGTGTCATGGTTCCAAACTTCGGATAAAATTTAACCATAGTTTCAAACAATTCCATGCTAACAAACTATGCTAAAATATGAGAAGTTACTAAACCATGACATTACTTAAAATTCGATGAATGCGGTATTATTCTTTATGGTATTTTTTAATGATAAAGATTTTTCATATGACCCCGTGTTCTTTCTCATGTTCTATGACCTATGGATTTGATCTTGAAGGAAATTCAATTACAACTCAATCTCAATCTATGTAATAGGGGAAATTCAATTACAACTCAATCTATGTAATAGGGGAATTGGTTTAATGAGCTTATTATTATTTAGATTGATTCAAGTGGTGTGATTTACTTATTCACAGAAGTTTATTTTGATTCTATATACTTAGCGCAACATGTCATGTATAGGAATATAGGAATAGAAGCAATAATATTGGAGACCACGAGTACGCCAGAATGAGGATTTCAGAGGGGAGTTGGACAAATGGAATAAGGAGGTCTATTTGAAAATAAATAACACTTATATAGCTTTCAAATTTACAAGTAAAAACAGTAATAATAAAAGATTATTAATATATCAATTAATATAGGTGTTGTTTAGTGAAAGTTAAGTTTAATTAATATATTATATCAATTAATGTAGGTTTTGTTTAGCGAATGTTAATTTTTATTAATATATTTAAATTGGTTTTGAAAGTATAAATTAAAAATTTGAAATAAAAAATATTTTTGAATCATAGATTAGATTTTAATTTTTTTTTTTTAAGTATTAAAAAGAATGTAAAATATTTATAATTTTTTTAAAGCAATGTTATTAAAATATTTATTTTTATATTTAATTATAGTTAATTATAATTAATTAATAATAATTAATATGTTTTTTTGGTTATAATTTAGTTGGTTATCGTCATCATATGAAGTATTGTGTAAATTAAGAGATTTAAGGTTCAAATTGCCCAAAATTGACTTGGTCTATGGAAAGGAGGACATGTCATAGGCTCTAGAGGTATAGTTGTAGTATCCAAAATCAACCCCATGTCACATGTCATAGGCCCTAGAAGTATAGTTGTAGTAGCCAGAATCAACCCATGTCACACGAGTATAATTCTAACCTAATTGTCAATTCCTAATAATAATAATAATAATGATGATGTTAATTTTTTATAAAAATATTCTTAAATAATAAGTGAATTGGATAGGAAAGCAAATGGATAAAGCTTATAAAAAAATAAGAAATCAATGTTCATAATACATTAAAGAATAGTGTTTGGAATGGAATCAATTAAAAAGATAACAAAAGAATTAGATATGAAGGAATATACATAAAACATTTCTAAAACAATAAATCAATGTTCATAATACATTCAAGAATAGTTTTTGAAATGAAATCAATAAAAGAAATTCAATAAATCTGAAAACAATAATAAAAAAACAAGTGACTTGGATATGACAACATATCCATAAAACTTATTTAAACAACAAATCAATATCCATAATATATCAAAGAATATTCTTTGAAATGAATCTATATCTTTTAAGAGATTCAAAAAAAATGGTAATAAATATGGAAGATTAATAAGAATGGGATGACAATATAATAAAAGGAAAAGACAACTCACATTGATTTATTTTATATTAGGATCATGTTCATATTGTAAAATATTAAAAAATGATAAAAAATAACAAATAAAAAGAATAACAAAATACATTTAATAAATTGATGAGAGTACAAGAGTATTATTTAATTTTTATTACTTTAAATTTAATATGGTTTAGAATTATCTACAACAATAAGAGTAGGATGAGTTAGTTTCAATGTAATGTAAATAATGGATAAAGTAAGCATATAGTTGGGGGAGTTGAGTACTTTTAGGGATAGTGGAGATATTAAGGGGATTAGGTTTGATATTTTCTAGGAATAGAGAATACAAACAATTCTCTCAATGTTCAAGAAATTTTTCATTATTTGTATAAATACTATGATTGTGAATTGAATGGGCATGTAATATGGAAAGATTAAATTTTCTAATTGTTTGGGTCTCCACCATTTTGATATTAACAAGAAGAAGAAGGAGTCATTCTTGGAAGATTGAGTTGGAAGAAATATTATCATGATTTATATCATATATATATATATATATATATATAATATATATATATATATATATATAATATATATATATATATATATAATATATATATATAAAGGTCCAGCTTATGCTTTTGAGTGTAGTCTATATAATGCATGTGACCTGTAATAGTGTATTATGTGGTCTTTGAACTCAAGGAAAAAAAAGAAGCCAACATGCACCAGGAAGTGTTTCTGAGCTCAGAATTTGACACCACGCTATCTAATAGACATTGATATCTATGTGTTGGGTTCATTGTATGGTGGACTAATGGAACAACATTTAATTTTCAATCTGGGATCATGGAAATTGAGTTGCAATACTAGAAATACCAAATAAATACTCTAGTGTCCTGCAAAACAAAACCCTAATTTGTCTAGAAACTGCTCACAACTTGAGTTTATGCACTAATCAATCCCTACTCTAATCCCACACTAAAAAAATTCATTAGAAACAAAACCCTAATTGTTGAAAACACTAGCCTTGCAATCTTCCAGCAATTGTAAGCAAACTCTAACTACTGGAAATTTGAAAATAGACCCTAAATGTTGGCAATTGAAAAGTGAACCCTAACTAATGACAACCAAGAAAAAAAACCCTAGTGTTTGGAAATTAAAGAGAAAACCTTAATTGTTGACAAAAGAAAATCCTAATTATTTGCAAAGTGAAACATAAATCCTAACTTTGATCAAGTTCAAAACCTAACTATTAAGCAATCCAAATGCAAAGACTATCTCACAAAAATGTAGGACATACTCATATTTAACCAAGTCTATTATAATTCAACTCTTGTAAACTATATTTGTAAAAAAGTTTAAATGTGCACAAAAGGGGACTTTTAGATATACTCTTAATCACTTATTAATAAAAAATACAACCTATTACTCAGATCTAGATTCAAGGGAAAAACTTATCAAAATATGGAGAAATTATGGTTCATTTACTATAACAACTTATCTTCAAAAGGGAGAAATGCAACATTATTTCTAAATATTTAGTTGCAAGCAATTACACTTTCTTCAAATTTATGTACCAAATTTGCATTAATATACTTATGGTTTTCTCAAATATAGGTTCTGAAACAATGAGTTTCCAATGGATCATAGAAGAGATTATAAAAATCACTATCATTACTTCATTCGCAAATAGCTTGGGGAAGTTACAAACTTATGGATCAATTATTTGACTTGAACACATATCCAAAGAGGTGGAACAATGGATCACATACATTGAGACACCTTAAATCGTATGATTGGAACATCAATATGCATATGTGTCTTATCTTCCATGCACATACAGAAAAGAATCAAACTTAAAATGATATTGTGCACAAGTTGTTTTCAGATCTAATTTTATAAAGAGAATTAAGTTTCATAAAGTATTGTGATACATGCCATCTCAAAATAACAAAGAATATGACACTTCAATTATACCAGAATTCAAATCTCTGTAAAATGAGTGTTGTTGTCACTGCTACAACACCCTCCAAAATTTTGGCCTACACCAAATTTCGGAGCCTTCCTTGGTCTTTCATATTGTTTTCACAAACACTGAAATCCATTGCATGTGTTTTATCTAAGTGTTTTAGTCTCATTTGTGAGAAAAGAAAAATGTCATCTTTTCGCATGTTAAGTGTCGCATGATGTATACGAGTTTGTGTTGGTGGTTTCAAGGGGTTTCCTTTGTGTAAATGAATTTATCTTACCATGTAAAAAAAAATTGCACTCATTCCAAAATTTGTAAGCACTGTCGCACAATCATCGTCACAATCATTGCAAAGTGTATATTTAGCGTTGCACTTGTCATAAGTCATCGCAAAAGTTTTTGCACTATGGGAAATGTGGTTTTCATGTGTCATGGATGATCTATGTTGTTGTTTCATCAAGTGTTCTAAGTGTGTGATCACAGTCAAGTCATATCACTATTCATAGTAGCTTCATCAGTCACACACTTAGCCAAATTTCAAAAACTTTCCAACAATCTAGCCTCGTTTGACACTCCTGAACTACAAAATTGCACAGTTCCAACTCTCAATCTGTAACCTAGCCTCTTGAAACTATGCAATGGGTAGTTCCTGTCTTCTTGGACTACGCACTGCACAATATCAGTGCACAAGCCCGGACCTTGACCCCCAGAATTGCGTAATTCAGCCCTCCATCCTAGCCCCAACTACACATCACATAATCTCTGAGCTCAAACCCATATCTTGAGCTCTTGACCTGTGGAATTTCCCAACCAACAGGTATGCTTTGCCTCCTAGAACTTCACAGTTTGATGAAACAATGCAAAATCCCTCAGCCCGACTCACTATGTCCCAAAATTATGCAATTTTTCTACACAGTCTCAAGGCTCAAGCTTCACCCCTAACTACTTGAGTTTTGAAATTGCATAGTCATTGAGCCTCTCTCTGGCACTGCAGCCTGGTTTCGGCTCAGTCAATGGGTCAACATGTATCATCTTAGATTAGGGATATATCAAACTGATGTCGCCTTTTCATGAGTGAATTGTAGATGCAAGTACTCTATCAGACCATGATAGGATGATGAATAAGGAAAACATGTTGAAATATATCCTTGTAGTTGGTTATGAAAGTTGATCAATCAACACAAAGCAAAGGGATACAAGTTTTTGAACACAACTTAAGACTTGATATCATTGAAGACTCCTCACCTTTAATCCATATGGAGGTTGACAAAAAATCATACTCAAGAAGACACATAGAAAAAAACAACAATAATGCCTTGACATTGCCATGTCATCATGCAGTTCATGTCAGTAGTGTCAAGTCATATCTTGTCATGAGTCTTCATATGCTACATCATTATTGTGGATTATGTAATTATCTATTCAAAATGTATTGTAAAGTGGAATTCCAAAGCACACATACAGAATATTAAGATTCATGTAAAGTCGAAATTCATAGGAAGTCAAATGGTGATGAGGGTAGTCAAAGAGTGAGAAGGAGTTGAAGCATTACCTATTGGTTATATATACACCCTCATTGTATGAGCAAAGGGCTTTTCACCTTGGCTTCTCCCATAAGGCATCAAAGAGACAAAGTTAATACTTTTGGGGAGAAATTCATGGCTCCAATGCTCCACTATTGGATCTAGTGGTGTTCGTTGTATATAGGTGTCCTAGAACTTACTTAATATATTAAGCCTAATGGCCGACACATTCTTCGTGCATGAATTATGAATGTTGATAATATTGTTTTTGAATGTATATGATTCATGTTTTTTTTCACCTATACTAAAGTATTTGAACTATTTTAGTTATTTTAGTGCTCGTCTTATTGAGGATGTGTTGTATTAGTTGCGATGACTGTAGCATATTTGCAGACTATTCTGTTGGATGCTAGGAAAATCCTTATGCATACATTAGTTGCATGACCATTGCATCTTTATGGACTATTTGGCTGGATGTTAGACAAATCTTTATTGTTTGTGTGTGTCTCTACTAGGGTGGTACTATTACGTCTCTCTTAGGGGCTGACCTCTTTTTCCCTCTACAATAGAAGAACCTTGACACACCTATAGTTAAACACTCATCAGGCACACTCACTTGCTTCTCGAAGGCATATATGTGATCCTCTCTCTTGTTTATAGCTAAAGCCAAGGAAAATATATACTAATATATGGAAACCAGGGCGATACTCTGGATGGAACTTCTATTCAAAACAGTGTGAGATCCAATTGGGACTTCACATCGAGGAAACCACCTTGGTTGATGTATTTCCAAAACCAACAACAAAATGATGTTAAAAGGAGGGCCAAACAACATGTTGTGCCCATTGAGTCTACTTTGAATCTCTTATTCAAAATGGTTCTTCCCCAAATCATAATCTGAGGATGTTTTTCTAAAGATATTAATCTTACCATCCCTGTAGAAGTTATTCATAACATGTCCCAATTTAAGTTTGATGGTAAGGGTGAATTAACTCTTCATGAACATTTGTTTCAAGTTTTCCACTTTTTCCTTTCTAATGGAATACATTGCAATGGTGTCATGGTTAGATTACTCACCTTCACATTTGAAGGTCACAATAATTGATGGTGACATACATTACCCGTTGCTTCTATCCATGCATTCAAATAGCTTGCAAGGAGATTCACATTTGATAGGTATAATTACTGGGATGTTCTTAAAAGAATTAATCAACTAATAATGAAGCCTAACGAATCATTTGAGGATTTTTCTAGTCGATTCCTTCACCTTTGTTATGAATTTCCGAGAGAAGACGCATAATGGGATTTATTTAAATGAAAGTTTGAGCATTTGGGTCACACCTCTTTGAATGGTGAATCTAAACCCCCTAATGTTTCTACTTCCCCAACTTTTTTAAATCACGAAGTGCCTCTAATTTCAGAGGAGGAACCTACTACTCCTTTTGTTCCTTGTCCTCCTCCTTTTCCAGTTCCAATGTGATTGTCTCATTGTGGTGATAATAAATTTGGTAAATCCAGAAATCAAATTCTTAATATTTCCCTTCATCCTCCTTCACTTCTCATGATTCAGATATAATCAAAGAAACCTCAAAGTGCCTCATGGACCCTAGGGTGAAGGCGCAGTGAAGGCTATTCATTTCATTCCTCAAGATGACATTGGAACTCTTAACATCTGATGCAAGAGCATCATCTCCGAAAAACATCTTGTATTTTACCTAAGCTAGGGGGTTTCATGTTTTGAAGAAATATTAAAATTTCATGTAAATATTAATGAATTATTTGTGAGAAATTGTAAATGTGAGAGAAATTAGAATTAATGAGGGAGCCTAAGTTGGAATTAGTTTCTAAGTTTTAGGGATGAAAATCTATCTTTTAGGGATATTGAAGAGATTTAAGGGTTTGTTGAGGAACTGAAGGGATAAAGCATCAAATTAGATTACTTTTAAAATTATATAAATAAGATTGAGATTGTTAGAGGTTGAGGGATTTGAGAGTAGGCTTGAACAGCAAGGCTGTAAGCCTTCAGTATTTGTAAAGGGCTATGAGTATTGGATATCAAGCGAAAGATAAATTTGTAAGTAGCTTCTTTTTGTTTATATAAAAACCATGTTTCAGATTTGTATATGAATTATTGATGGAAGTATATGTATGGATGAACGTATCGGTCGATTGAATATAGCGCCAACGTGAAGGAATTTGTAAATGTAAGTTGGAAGAGTTAAATTTAATATGGGAATGTTAATATAGCGCCAACGTGAAGGAATTTGTAAATGTAAGTTGGAAGAGTTAAATTTAATATGGCAATGTTAAATCCGCATCTATGAATATCGACCTGTAGTTTGATTGAATTGTAAAGAGAAGAGTACCAGTAATTCGGAAAATCGTTATGCATGAAAGGCGTTAACACTCTGCATAAAAGGAGTATTTTGAATCTGCATATTGTATGAATCTCTATGGTAAAATTGTGTCAGTCTAAGTGCGTTCAATAGCAGAAATTGTTATTTGGTTAATGCGTTGAAATCAAATCTGGCCTTGAAGTTTCTGTTTGGGTCCAGGTATGAGACATCGTGTACAGGTATGAACAGGTCCCTGAATTAATTAAATACGTTTATATATATGAAGTCTAATTTGAATTGACAGAGATTGTGAACAACGTGGAATGCTGGGTTATGTAATTGCATAGTAAGCCACAGACACAAAGGGTTATGAAAAAGAAAATTGCTGCTCCTTTAGCTCCTGTGGCCTCAAGTGGTTTGATTCCTGAGGGAAAGCTAGAGGATGAGCGTCCTGTCCAGCCAACTCCAAAAAAAAGAAAGTCAAGTCTGAAGGGCTTAATTTGTGCAATGAGACACCTATTGATCGCATAAAACTGTCTGCTTGCCATAATGATAGTAATTTTCATTCAGGCCAAGTTCTGGACAATTCTGGAAAATATAAGATCGGGGAAAAGCTCTCTGCCAATGACTTGAGTAGCATGCAAGAAAATTGGAACCCTCTGTCAGCGGAATCCAGAACTAGTCCATCTGAAGAACAGATTTTTTGTTTTGTTCTACTTTTATAATTATCAAATCACTTTTCTTGAGTGGATTTCTTCAATGAATGGTTTACATGTAAGGATGGTGAGCAGTTGAAGATGACACAGAAGGTTTGCCAAAAATACCTTGCTGAATTGGAGAGAGGTAAACTTCTCTGAAAGAAGTTGGCACCAGAAAGTTTGTATTTTAGATGATATTGATAGGTTTGGCTTCATTTTTGTTCCTTTCCTCTTTAGACTGATTCAGCTTTTCATGTGAAGACAACGCTGGTTATATACTACCTTGCCTGATTATTTGACAGGGTGAGATTTCATATGAAAAGGGTAACCAGTTTAGATGACAGATTGAGGAAATTTTTATCTCCTTGTGACTCTATGGAATCCCTAGGCATTCCAAAAACATGTACCTAATTTTTTGGGTGAATTCTCAATGTTGCAACATTTTTCAATGTAGGGGTTTTTCGAAGTATGGGGTTGATGAGCATTTGAATGATTTGAGTCATTGGGTTTTAAATTGAAGAATTCATAAGTTATGAACTTGCATGCTGATGAATATTGCATTTGAGATTATTCCATATATGATGGCGTTAATGAAAGTATGAGACCAATGGTGAATGGTTTTGAACCACATGAAAGATAAACTTCCGCATGTAAAATGGTGCAGTTGTGAGATTGCCAGTGATTGGATTTTTGAATAAAGATGCATACAGATATTCATTATTATTGAAGATCCTGGGTATTGCAGGGTGAGCCTGCGTCAATTTTTGGTATCGGAGCCGGAATGCTCTGTTGAAATATTTATTTTCTGAATAATGACAAGAAGGTTTTGTTGAATTGAAATGTATTTTGTTGAATGAATGAAAGGAAGATCAGATTTCTAAATCTGATATGCAAACTACACAAGTGAACAGGATTGCAGGGAGGAAAAGATCATGCAAGATCTTAAGAGGTGAGATGATTTTTCTGATTTGAAATTTGTAAATGCAGTTTATGGTTGCAGAGAAGATGGCATTGAACCCGACATTCAACTAAAGGCTGGATAAGGAGGACAATTGCAGTGTCCTGAAGAAGAAGGTGAGTTGAAGAGACAGCCTAGAGAGTGAGCAGAGGAGAGTGCTCAAAGAGGTTCCAGAGGCAGTGAACCAGTACTTACCAAAAGAAGACTGAGTGAGGAGGGCTTGGTGAGGTAAGTGGCAGCAGAAGAGATTGCTGTCGTAGAGGCTAGTACAACTCATAGTGAGTGAACAACTCATGGAGAAAGTGATCATGGAGGATCAAAGAAGAGGTTCAGAGGAATGCCACAGCGATGAGATGACTACAGAAGTCAGAGAAAGAGAGATTGCAGTATGAAAGTGCAATTGCAGGTACTAGAGGAATGGCTGCAAGAGCAGGAAAACCAGAATAGAGGATGGATCTTTCCACTGAAGGGAAAGAAAGTGAAGTGGCAGAAGCTACAATAGAAAAGAGATCGACAGATAAACATGCAGTTAATGGAAGAGTTGAAGAAGCTCGAGAAGATGATGGATGTACAGTTGAAGTGTACGCAACTCAAAGCAGCTGAGTTGGAGGAGGAGGTTTCCATTGATCAAATAGAGGAGGAGATCATTGACGATTTCTTGAATTACTGGGCAGATCTAGATCAGTTGGATAATGTGAACTCTTGTGTTTTTATAGCTGATAGTTGTGATGTGATTACAGGTTTTGTTGAAGAGGAAGTTCATGTGAATAAAGAAGATGATCAACTGGAGGAGCTGGTATATGAACCGACGATTAAAGCTTTTGAGACTTGTAGTTTTCAAACTGACAAGTTGTGTATGAATGCAGGGACTGTAAGTGATGGTGATGTTATGCTTCAGCAATGTCACAGAGAAATTGCATTGCTAGAATATTTGTTGAAAAATTCGGAGTATGACAGGGAGATGGCAGAAGAAAGAGTTCAGTACAGTGAACGAGTGCAGAAAGATATCATGGAAGCAGATGATGTGGGAGAAAGACTGGTTGACAGTCTTGAGAATTCTTCAGAGGATTCTTTGGGCAAAGAGAATCAGCATACTGATGTGCTGATAGTGGAGGAGAATTCAGAACAGCATACTGAAGTGCTGGCAAAGGAGGACAAGGCACTGATGCCTTCTGTTTTTTATTCTAACAAGTGTTTGGTGAATGCAGGTATTGTTGTAGAACATTTGACTCAGTTGAGAAATCAAATGAAGGAAGAAGAAGTTTTATGTTCCAGAAGACAAGAGGGCATGGATGATCGGGTGGCAGTCAGAACAGAAACAAGCATAGAAGCAAGAAGTCAGCAAGTGACAGTACAGATAGAGAAAGTAAAAACTGAGCAAGCCGTCTTAGCTCAGCAGGCAGCAAGAAATCAACAGCCGGGAGATTATTTGGACCGAGAGATTGAAAGTATCAGAAGACTGATGACAAAAGAATCTCGAAAGAGACCAGCAGCAGCAAAAAAGAAAAGGAAAGGCAACAAGAGAAAGACTGTTGCAGACTGGGAAGGCAGAGCAAGTGGAGCACTACAGCACAAAACATGGAAACCTGGAGGACAACAACAGTTAACAACAACAGTAAAGCAATTGACAAGCAAAGAAAAATTACAAAATAAAATTTGGGATCCAGGAGGAAATATCCAGACCTATGACCAGGTGGTCATGAATTTTCTTACATGGGGAGTCTGATGCAAGAGCATCATCTCCGAAAAACATCTTGTATTTTACTTAAGCTAGGGGGTTTCATGTTTTGAAGAAATATTAAATTTCATGTAAATATTAATGAATTATTTGTGAGAAATTGTAAATGTGAGAGAAATTAGAATTAATGAAGGAGCCTAAGTTGGAATT
Source organism: Pinus taeda (assembly GCA_000404065.3). Classification (NCBI taxonomy): domain Eukaryota; kingdom Viridiplantae; phylum Streptophyta; class Pinopsida; order Pinales; family Pinaceae; genus Pinus; species Pinus taeda. The sequence goes on from APFE031041322.1 coordinate 50,027, forward strand.
AGTTTCTAAGTTTTAGGGATGAAAATCTATCTTTTAGGGATATTGAAGAGATTTAAGGGTTTGTTGAGGAACTGAAGGGATAAAGCATCAAATTAGATTACTTTTAAAATTGTATAAATAGGATTGAGATTGTGAGAGGTTGAGGGATTTGAGAGTAGGCTTGAACAGCAAGGCTGTAAGCCTTCAGTATTTGTAAAGGGCCATGAGTATTGGATATCAAGCGAAAGATAAATTTGTAAGTAGCTTCTTTTTGTTTATATAAAAACAATGTTTCAGATTTGTATATGAATTATTGATGGAAGTATATGTATGGATGAACATATCGGTCGATTGAATATAGCGCCAACATGAAGGAATTTGTAAATGTAAGTTGGAAGAGTTAAATTTAATATGGGAATGTTAATATAGCGCCAACGTGAAGGAATTTGTAAATGTAAGTTGGAAGAGTTAAATTTAATATGGCAATGTTAAATCCGCATCTATGAATATCGACCTGTACTTTGATTGAATTGTAAAGATAAGAGTACCAGTAATTCAGAAAATCCTTATGCATGAAAGGCGTTAACACTCTGCATAAAAGGAGTATTTTGAATCTGCAGATTGTGTGAATCTCTATGGTAAAATTGTGTCAGTCTAAGCGCATTCAATAGCAGAAATTGCTATTTGGTTAATGCATTGAAATCGAATCTGGCCTTGAAGTTTCTGTTTGGGTCCAGGTATGAGACATCGTGTACAGGTATGAACAGGTCCCTGAATTAATTAAATACGTTTATATATATGAAGTCTAATTTGAATTGACAGAGATTGTGAATAGCGTGGAATGCTGGGTTATGTAATTGCGTAGTAAGCCATAGACACAAAGGGTTATGAAAAAGAAAATTGCTGCTCCTTTAGCTCCTGTGGCCTCAAGTGGTTTGATTCCTGAGGGAAAGCTAGAGGATGAGCATCCTGTCCAGCCAACTCCAAAAAAAAAAAATTCAAGTTTGAAGGGCTTAATTTGTGCAATGAGTCACCTATTGATCGCATAAAACTGTCTGCCTGCCATAATGATAGTAATTTTCATTCAGGCCAAGTTCTGGACAATTCTGGAAAATATAAGATCGGGGAAAATCTCTCTGCGAATGACTTGAGTAGCATGCAAGAAAAATTGGAACCCTCTGTCAGCGGAATCCAGAACTAGTCCATCTGAAGAACAGATTTTTTGTTTTGTTCTACTTTTATAATTATCAAATCACTTTTCTTGAGTGGATTTCTTCAATGAATGGTTTACATGTAAGGATGGTGAGCAGTTGAAGATGACACAGAAGGTTTTCCAACAATACCTCGCTGAATTGGAGAGAGGTAAACTTCTCTGAAAGAATTTGGCACCAGAAAGTTTGTTTTTTAGATGATATTGATAGGTTTGGCTTCATTTTTGTTCCTTTCCTCTTTAGACTGATTCAGCTTTTCATGTGAAGACAGCGCTGGTTATATACTACCTTGCCTGATTATTTGACAGGGTGAGATTTCATATGAAAAGGGTAACCAGTTTAGATGACAGATTGAGGAAATGTTTATCTCCTTGTGACTCTAAGGAATCCCTAGGCATTCCAAAAACATGTACCTAATTTTTTGGGTGAATTCTCAATGTTGCAACATTTTTCAATGTAGGGGTTTTTCGAAGTATGGGGTTGATAAGCATTTGAATGATTTGAGTCATTGGGTTTTAAATGGAAGAATTCATAAGTTATGAATTTGCATGCTAATGAATATTGCATTTGAGATTATTCCATATATGATGGCGTTAATGAAAGTATGAGACCAATGGTGAATGGTTTTGAAACACATGAAAGATAAACTTCCGCATGTAAAATGGTGCAGTTGTGAGATTGCCAGTGATTGGAGTTTTGAATAAAGATGCATACAGATATTCATTATTATTGAAGATCCTGGGTATTGCAGGGTGAGCCTGCGTCAACATCAATCTTGAATCTAGCTCCATTGAAAGTGTTACATCTTCAAGGGGCATTTTTCATCATCTATCATCTACATGTCATGACATTGTGTATCATGATGTGCATGATCAATCTACTCTAATAACTAGCCCTTCACGCTCCTTATTTTTGAGTTGTTGGATCAAATTGTGATCAAATACAAGGTTGTCACATTACACTGATAGAGGAGGAGGAAATTGAAGATACTTTTGATCTCTCTTCCCTTTTTCAAAGTACCACATGTCAAGATGATGCAGTTCCATTCTTGGATGATTTTCAATCCAATAATCTTTGTAGTGAATTAAATGCAACCAATTCTTTCGATCGATCCGTAGCCTTGGGAAACAATCATTCCAATGATGATGACTTTGTTGATGTATGTGATCATGCATTCCCAGGTGCACCAACTGTACTTTCAATTTCTCAATAAGCTTCTATTTCGAAAGATATATATCTTAAATCTATTTCAACCAAAGAGAATTCACTTATGAATAATTCTTCCTCTTCAACTCCTTATCCTTTGCACTCTACTCTTTACAATGTATCAAATTGTGATGGAGACTCTCAATGCTCTTCAAATTTGTTATCCCACGATTTGAATCTTGAAATGACATAGGATAGTAATAGAATCCATGATGAAGAAGGAAGAAATGAAATTATAGAACATCCATTCAATCCCTTATCATATCTTGTTTTGTATGGAGGGAACTCTTTGAATCAGTGTGATCACAAGATTTCTTCGATTCATACATCTTTAGATTTGTGATCAAAATAATATTATGACTTAAGTAATTTTTTTGTTGAAGTTTAAAAATATGATCAAACTAGTGATGTAGATAACTACAATCTAGATAATGGTGATCATGTTAACTTAATCAATAGCAATTGTGCACATGCAATTTTCAATCTGACTCATTTGATAAAATTTTCTTATCTATCTTTCCACAATTCCGAAACTTGTCAAGAAGTTAAGACACTTCAACTCTCGTTGATGATTATGTAATGATCTTGCAATCCTAAAAAAATTCCTAAACCATGTCAGATATGGATTTTCTCACAAAATTCTTTCACTCGTATTGTTTCACTGGATGCAACTCTTTCTTGATGGATTTTGGAATTCCTGGTTACAATTTTCCTATTCATTCATATTAGGTTTTTTATCATACTTTTGTATTAAATTCATTCTCATACAAATATATTGTATTAAATTTGAGTTTGGGGTGTATAAATTTCATAAATATGTGGAATCATGAAAGCTAATCAATTTGGAGATAACCTTTGGACGAAAAGTCCATATTTGTTGAGTGTTATAGTGAATAAGCGGTTCTTAGTTTTCTTTTGAATGTCTTCATGACACCAGAGATCGTCTTGAGTGTTGGCAAGTGCTTGGGCTATTTGTTGAATTAGGTTCATCTGTTTCATCCATTGCATCCTCATTGGTTTTTTACGTTCATTATACTAGCATTCCTTTTCAATTATTTTGATGATTTTTATGCTTGTAAAGTTTCTCACTAGTTACGGGAAAACAATTTATCACATTTGGCATGCGAGGAAGTTGATTCTATTACTCAAAGAATTATCGTAGATTTTCAATTTGATTTATCTTTATTAACTACAAATCGGGAATCTAATGTTTTAATCAGTCTACCTGACCATGATTTTGTCTCTGACAACTGTCATTTAGCTTATCATTTTTCCATCATCACATCTAATGGCTTTTTTTTTACATCCTTTTATCTTCATGGTTTCACATATCATCCTTCAAGTACTTTTCACATGGTTAAGGCATTTCAACCTTCGTTGATGGTCATGTTGGGTCTTCACTATCTTAACAAGCTAGCTAAGTATGATCAAAACAATTGTCTATCACAAGATTGTCATCCTGATAGCATGCTCTTAATTGCAAACTCATATTTTTAGAAATTTGAGAATGTTCAAGAGGATTGTTTTTAATTTCATGATCCAAACTATGATTGCCCGAAAGCATATTTCTTAGCAATCCCTTTGGCTAAGAGCAAGTTTCAATATTTTCTTATTATTGCAAAGAAGGATGAGACAGATGAAGGTGCATTCACAAGAAGCTCTCTTGGTTTGTGTGCTTATAATGGTCATCTAAAAGATAAAAATATGAACTGGCTAAAAGTAGTGATTATGTCCTATGTAACCGCCTCCTCCCATATTTACCCACTTTTACTAGTTTTTTCGAGGTAAGCATGAGTTGAGGGTCACTATGATAAGACTTAACCTCCTAAATTACCTTAAGGAAATGGGGTTGCCCACTTAAGACCTTACTGACTTCCCTCAGGTGTTACAGGACCTTCATGAGCAACCCAACCCCTTCAGGTGCCCAACCCCTTACATGACTCTCTTTTTCACTACCGTAAAGCCCCAGTCGCTCCCTTGTCAAGGCATGCCAGTGATTATGGCCCTCTGGACATATCCATAATCCTACCTCAATGCGATTATGAACTTTTCTACTCAGTGTTATGCCAACAACCTTGAATTTTGAGCCACCTTTTTAGGGTCAGGACTCAGGCCTCTACCTAGAACTTAGTGAAAACTTCTAGAGATGATAGATAACATGGAAAAATTTCTTGAAAACAAAGACTAGAACCAAGACTTGAACTTACCTTCCCCAACCGAGACTGACATTCTGTCAAACACTTCATAACCATGCAACCTATGGGACATGAAAGCAATTCTAAGCATAAGGAGCTAAAAACTTGTATGAGGTTTAACAAAAAGGATCATTTCCTTACCACATTAGTTTTCATAGCATCAATTAGATCTTGAATTCATTATTCATTTAGTTATGAGTAAAATCATGGAAAGAGCCTTGACTAAGAACTGTCAAATAACCATGCTTATAACCAGCATATAACCAAATAAATAACAATGAGAGAACAATGATTAGAGCCACATAATAACAAGTACATTTACTCATCAAAAGAAAGAGAAAATTAGCTCTTATTAAACATAGGAAAGTTCCAACCAACTTCGAGACTTTCACTTTACACCTGACCATAGATTGGCTAAACCAAATCCTTTTTTCAACCTGTCACCCCCGTGCCATATTCCAAGCATGAATGTGGGATCTCATGGGATAAACCAATCCATAATAACTAAGGGAATCTAGAAGCCTCTCCATACCGTGATCTCACCTAAACCAGTGTTGAGATCATAAAACTAAATCAATCTTGGATGCCTTAGAATTTCTTCTCCAATGCCTTGAGGAATTTTCCTGTCTCCACCCTCATACTTTACCATGTATCTCACCATTACTAGTCAAGGGATTCCTAGGCCTTTGGGAATTTTCCTGAGACCACCTCACCTAGATCCAAAATCTTTCAGCAATCCAAATCTCAAACCAATAAAAGTCCCATCACACCATGGCTATTCATAAATGGGAAGGCAAGGCTAAAATCCAATGTCAAAACCCGACAAAATCCGTGCCAAAGATAACAAAAGAACCAAATACCAACATATACATACCATGCATGTCAGTACTAGCTAGGAAATTATACATGCAACTTTTTACCTACAAGTATTCCTACTAAAGTTGCTTGATCCAAATTTTCCTTGCTTGATCCTTGATTTCCTTTGCTTTCCTTGTCCTTCCTTTGATTGCTTTCTTTACTTCTCCTCTTGGTTCTTTTCTACTCTCTCAAACTAATTCCAAAACTAAATTGACAAAATGCTAGCGACTAATGCTCTGATTTCTTTTATTATTGATGCCTCTAGTTTCTTCATTTTTCCTCCATTTTCCTTCAATTTCCTCCTCACATGCAACCTATGACCTTTGACCTCCATTTTCTCCTAATTTCCTTTATTTTCATCAATAAAATGTCAATTAAAGCCTCTTTACTTTTTCAAAGCCTCTACCATTCCCTTTGTTGATTTCCCTTAGCCATAAACAAAACAAGTGGTGCCCACTAGGATATTTTTCCCAACATTCAGCTTGGAATAAGTTTCATTTGAACTTGGTCTTCTTTTTCCTTTATTAACTTTTATTACATGAACTTTTAACCCATGGTTGTTACAAACCCCTCCTCCTTAGGGGAATTGTTGGTTTGAGGGGGGTTGGACCCAGGTTCAGAGTTAGATGTGTGAACCAACAAAACCCTACACTACTGGCCCTTTCGGCAACAACCCGCACAGTGCAGGCTGCAGTCTCACCCGAGGCAATATTGGGGGATGCTCGAACTAGGTTTCTACATCCAAAGGACTATGTGATGTGTTTTTGTTAGACTTAGGGCTTTATCTCAACCTTCGTGAAACCTAACCCTTAAAATCTGGAAATTACAGGAAATAATAGTTAACAGATCTATACCCTTCACTGATTGTGCTAAACATTCATAAAAGCATATAAATAAGTAGATCTACTTCTTCACGCATTTATTACATAATTTTTTAGATTAATTGCATTCAATAAGATCATAAATACAGTAAATTCAGAGGTAGACAACAATACACAAATATGCAATTAACTCTTCAAAAAAACCTTTATTATGCTTAGATCTTCAATTAGAGACTCTTACAACCATGCGCACATAGCTGCAGGGGTCTGTACACGCAGCTGCGGACTTACCAAGGTCTCTACGCACACAGCTATAGGAGCCTTCCCCCCTCCTAAGTACAAAAACCATACCCAAAGCTTTCACTTCTTACTTAGATCATGGATTGATTCCTATAACTATTATATCACTCCTTTTATCTTTCTTCGTTACAATAACATGATCTGTGAATCATGGGCGAGTCAAAAAAAAACTTGACTCTTTAACAAACTAAGGGGTTTTGACCTTGCTAAATCCCGTTTGAATCCTATTGACCTGTGCTACTCGTGCTCCACTCCTCAAAATGTAGAGATTTTACAATATTAACAAAAAATTTACAAAATTTGACCCCAGGGGACCCCATCCCAATAGGACCCAACACAAAGTTGTGACTCATCCCGAGTCACTCTACTAGTATTTCCTCGATCTTTGCTTGCAAACTTCTTAACTCTGTCTAAAATTCTTGAAGATCTATTGTTCCCTGTGCAACAACCTAATGAATCTCTTCAACCGGTTTATCTGTGTTTGGACCTTCGACTACAAGGCCCATGGTTCTCTATGTCTATTGCATAGCCTTTGTCTTGCTCTGCATTGTCTGTGTCAACTTGCTTGCCTCACCAGCCCAGGGTTGCATCCTTGAGGATATGATGTAGGCCTTCCGACGTAGCTCATCAATCTGGGTCAGGATGAAATTTCACTCTTGTAGTCTGGTGAACCTTTGCATCAGTGCTAAGGTCTGCGTTGTATGCACGATCTCTTCGAATTGCACCTTTTTTTCTCAAATATCTGCTTCAATTTTATGCAAGTGTGGATCCTCCTGTAGCGAGGTCCACATATCCATGGGCTTCTCAAACAATTGGTTGTAATCCTTTACTGCAACTTCTAGAGTATTCATGTTCTCTTTAATAGCAGCCTCACGCTACTCTCTGACTTCCATAGGAGTACTTGGTTGCAACTTAAGTTGAAGCTCGGATATCTACAGCTGCATCTCAAAGTGGACCTTGCCAATTTCCTCCTTTGACTCCTTTACCACAGCAACAAAATTCTCTATTTTCTCTGTAGAGGTCACTTCTGTTGAAATTTGGAGCTCAAGAGGATCACTGCCGACCTATGCTATCACTGGTTCTAGTTGTTGACTATGTGCAACAACCTCTTCTCGTTCGTTGAGCACCTGTGCCTTTTCCTTGAACATTTTCTGGTTTTTAGTCTTGACTTCGTTGATAACCAATAATGCCCATTTCTCCTAGACCCTGACCTCATTTGATACTCCTTAATGCAAATCATGCAATGACTGAGTAGGAAGCACTCCAAGGTTAAGGCTGAAATTCTTCAAATGAAATAGGCATGCCTTGTCCTCTGAAGTCTTAACATGAAAGGATCCCTCTAGTAACTACACTTTGTGGAGGTTTTTGGTGATCTCTATTGTTGAGGTTGTCATGCTCACTTCCTTCAAGCTCGCTTATCCTATGCTCGCTTGAATTACTCCTACCTAAACTTGCAATTCCCTCAGGCCCTGTTGTACCCTGTCCAATTCCTGATGGTACTGGTCCTTAATGTGTCCCCAAATAGTTATTGTGGTGTTGCGGACCACATCATTGATTTAATATTGGTCCCCCTCCGTGAGGACCAATGGCATCACACTCGTAGACTTGTTAGACTTTTTCTTCTTGCGAGGTCTCATGGAACTTTGCTTCTGCCTCTTCTTGAGTATGAAGGGGGACTCCAAGTTTGTGCCCCTTCCTCTTCATCCTGATCTTGATCTCCACATCGATGCACTTCATTTCAGGTTCATTGAGGTCAATAGTTGCCTGCGGCATGGTTGCAGCTTTCTCCTTTCCAAAGACCTTTTCTTTCAGTGCTTCCCTCTCCTTTGCAGAGGCCTCTTTTCGATGCATGGCCTTTTCTTTTTGCATAGACTTTTCTTTTGGAGAAGCCTTATGTGCTTCTTTCTTCTTGTCTTTCTCTACTACTTTCATAGTTGTGCCTTCTACAACCTTACTTGTTATTGTGCCTGCGTTCGATGGGGTGAGCCATTCACTTGGCCATTTGTTGATGACCCCCATAATTTCATCCTTTGTGACTAAGTATGGAAACTTATTCCATGTGACCATGGCATCCGTCTTTATGCGGATAGACATATTATGAAAATATTCCTTGAAATATGTGATATTAACATATTGCACATGTAGACTTGGTGATAAACGTGACCGTTGGTTAATCACCATCTGCAACTTATACTCAAACAAGACGCAAAATATCGTTGTTTCCATGACACATTCAGGATCCTTCATCGCCCACAACAAGGTGAATTTCATAGCCTTGCATAAATCTGGATCATGTTGTGAGAACTAGCTCTCATCAAGCATCCTCCATGTCACTAACGGGATCAACATAATTAACCACGTGTAGTGTAATTCCTTGCCATCATCCTGGGCTACGTGGCCATCTTACAAGAACTCATGATAGAGATACTTGGCCCAATTATACTGGACTCCTTAACTGAACTCTGTAGCCAAAAATAACACTGGTGCCAACACTTCATTGACGCGACACTTCCTCATGACCTTTTTAGCCAAAATTTGTGTAGAAAATTGCATAAAGTCATCCGATATGGATCTAATTACATAGCTATGTGACTTCTTCACCAACCCAAAGTCACTCTTCATCTGGTTTTCCAGCTTCTTCTCCTGCGATTTCCCCACAAAATCATCTACGGGTTTCACACCCTCATAAGGCAACAAGGTTATTTGATGGATCAACATGTTTGTAATTGGAATGGGCCCTCCAAACCAAGGGCACCCATCATGAACCAGCATTAATAATTGATGCACACAGACAATGTTAGTGGTGTTGCGGCTAAAATGTGGCACCCATAACATGTTGATCAACCCTGCGTGCTCAATTTTGGTCGCCCTCTTCATTGGCTCAAGTTTTGTAACATTTGACTCCTAATAGTAAACTTCCTTCAAATATTTTCTCGGTTCCCACTGTGGGAACTTCATGTGATCACCTAGGTCCCAGTCCTTCATCTTTAAAAATATTATTCGAGCCAAAAAATTTCCCTCAAAAGGTATATTATCTAGCAACAATGGTGTGGAGACGTGGAATTTCGCTGAATTTGGGTAGTTGGTCACTTTTTATATGGATTTCCTAGGGGTACACAAGGTGGTAGTCAAGTAATCGGCACTGCTTCATATGAACCAATCTCTGCGACCCCTAGATTTAACTCTTCCTCATATAAGTCTAAGGGTTCTATCAACTACTTTCTCTTCTCCATCTGACCCTTTTGTCTGATCTCCGTGGGATTCTTGCATGGCAATTTCTAGGGTATCTTTTGCTTCTTCTCTCCTACCACGGAGGCAGTGGGTTTAGGCCTTAGCGACCTAGGCACTATGGTAGGTACGAGTTATGTTATAGTCATTCTCTCCTAGAATATTTCGCGTTGTCACTCAGGTAAATCTGCCTCTGACCCAAGTCCTTGCTGCGAAAACTTCTCTAGTGTCTCCTTCCAATCCTATCTAGACCTTCAATAATCTTCTTAGTGCAAAGTAAAGTGCAAAATCTCAAGGTAATTTATCTAGAAGCAAGGTGTTCGAATGTGGAGTGGGATGTTGTATTTATAGACCATTTCGAATTCAAATCCATTTGTTCCCTCCATATCTCTGTCATTAATGCACTTTTGGAAAAATATTTCCAAAGATGTACTCCTTAATTTCTTTCCACCTCGCTCCCTTTAACAAAAAAATCACCATCCAATCATCTACAATGCTTCCAACGGTCATTTTTTGGCCAGGTTGCACGGGACCCGCCGTGCTAGTGCAGCTCCTTTGCCGCAATTCCCCTCTACAAATTTCTCCTAATCATCGCACAACACCCTCACTTCACCAAATTGTCCTTCTCGTAGTGTATTTTATAGCCCCACACTTCCTTGCAACTTCCTAAAGTACTAAGATTGTCTTGCATCCATATAGTCATTACGCAGGGATGGGATCACCCCTATACAACTTCAGCCAGATCCCATTAATTCTTCCTAGAAGTAGCTCCTTGTTCAATTTTGTGAGATGAACTACACATCCATCCTTAATTTCCTTAATGATATATGGCCCCAACCAATGCATCCGGAATTTCCTAGAAACTTCATGAACTTGCAATCATACAATAATACTAAATCTCCAATTTTAAAGGTGTGTCACTTAATGTGGTCACCATGCCACGCATTTTCTCGAGCCTTCTGTACCTGCTGATGAAAACCCGCCAAGAAGCGAGCTTCTTCTAACTCAACTATCTACGCAAGGCCTTCTTCCATGGTATCCTGATCTTCCATCCTTGTGACTACAGCAATCTGCAAACTGGGCACAATATACTCTATTGGCATAATTGCCTCTTGTCCATAAACCGGCCTAAACAATGTTTGTCTAGTCAATTTCTTATTGTTAGTTCTATATGCCCAAAGAACCGTTGGTATGCGAACATCCCTATCATTCCTATTTTCATTACAAATCTTCAACAAAGCACTTTCCAAGATTTTATTAAAGGATTCCACTGTACTATTTGCTTGAGGATGATACGACATGTTTTTCTGATGATACATCTGGAATTTTTCAAGCATAGCAGACATTGTTTCATTCAAGAAATGTGAATCCCTATCACTCATCAAAATATTAGGACAACCAAACCAAGACAAAATGTATTGAAATATGAACTTCACCGTTGTAGCCACACTACAATCCTTCACAGGCTCCACCTCAACCCACCTGGTCAAGTATTCGATCGTTGTAATGATGTATCATGCTCCTATCTTTTTTTCTAGTTGTTGAATCGGTCCCACAGATTCTATTACCCATTTATCAAATGCCTATAATGGCACTTGTGGTTTCAAAGGCAATTCATCCCTTCATGATAGTCTCCCCATCCTCTAATAAACATCGTACACTCAATAATACTCCTTGGAATCTTTGTGCACAGTTGGCCACCACAACCCAACTCGTAGGATCTTTTGTGCAGTCAATCATCCAACATAATGTCCTCTAGAAACTCCTCCATGTGCTTCAGCAAGGATAATTGGCCTTTCGTAATCTGGTACTTATATGTGCAAAACTTCATCTGATGCCATTTTATACAACTGCCCTGTAATGATAGAAAAATTTGTAGCCCTGACCACCAATTATTTCTTCTGCTACGTCATATAACCTTCAAGAGTTGTACCTATAGAAAATAATTGAATTATATCTGCAAAGTGTTCATATACGACATGCATAGCAAAGAGCTGCACATGAGGCAATCCTTCATCAATACTTGTAGGTTCTTCACCATTCTTAATTCGCGAAAGGTGATCTAATCCAACATCTAATCTTCCTTGGCTTCACAACTACCTCAAAGTTGTACTCTTGAAACAATAGTAACCACCTACAAATTTCTTCCCCCAACGCAAGCTCGTTGACCAGGTACTTCAGAGCAGAATGATATGTCTACATTTTTAAGTGTGTACCCAACAAATAATGCCTAAACTTCTAGAGTGTATACACCATCACTAATCCTTCGCACTCCATCGTTGAATAATTTTTCTCGGCCTTAGAAATTTCTCTTCTTTCAAATACAATCGGATGGTCGATATCACATGTGCATGGTTGGGTTAATACAACTCCTAATGCTATGCAGGATGCATCTACATGTACATGGAATTATTTATTCCAATCGAGGAACACCATAATAGTTGTTGTAACCATATTTTCCTCAATACATCTAATACTTTCTGGTAATCATCATCCCAGTGAAATGTCACATCCTTCTTCAATAGTTTTTCCATGGGGACAGTGATCTAGAATTTATCTAGGATAAAGTATGAAATGTATTACAGACTCGTGCATGGATGTGCCTATGTTACTTTATGCAATGGATCGATAAGGTTGCAAAATACATAGACACTGAGGCAATTTTAGAAGACATAGCAGTCAAACATGTAAATAAAACAAGTTTAATAAGGAGTTCACGCAATTCTCCTGGGCTACGTCTCTTGGTCCAGCCTTTCAGTGGTGGCCTCTCTATTATGTTTTCAAGCAGATTTTTACAACAGTGAGCTCGATTCGTATCTCGCTAATAGAATGAAGTCAGTATAAATGGAGTGCACACACTCTCCTTACTGTAACTCGACCTATGAGGATCACAATAGTATGACAGACCTATACCGAGGAGCTTGCTTGAACCTCTCAAGCCTTCAATGGAGTACACATACTCTCTGACTCTCTCTAGCTCTACCTAGCTCGATGCTGCCTTCAGGTCAGCTCAACTTCTACTCTCTATTCTCTACTATTAGCTTTCTACGTCTCTGTGGGTTGCCCCCCCTTCTATGCTTCTGTCAGTTCATGGCTTTAAAGCCAGTCTGCTCTTTAACTGCTCGTTTCCACTTCTTGGCCTTCTGGTTTCCTTTCCTTTGTCTGTTTGAATTCCTTTGCTTAGCGTCATCATCACTGGGTAATGCCTTGCAGGGAGGTGGCTACTTGTTTGCTAACGAACTGGTGTCAGATTCCCTGAATCATATTCGAATGGTGGTTAAATATGTTTGCTTCTAGATCGCCCGCAAACACGAATATTTTGCTAACGCATCATCCACGCCGGACATCAAATCCCTGTCATCTTGCTTTTTGACCTATCAAATATAGTTGGTCATCGAGGCACATCTCTACCGTTGATCTAGACCCCCCAGATCCTAAAGTCGTCATTCATATCGGACAGACAAGTCACACGACGTTTACCCATCCGATGTAGGAGGCTTTCTCTCTCTTCCGCCGGATACATGTTGATTGATGTGTGGCATCGGGCAGGACTCAGTCAAAACTGCTTACCACCTCGAAGCCTTCCGATATCCTACCGGTTTTTTGGAATCCTACACTATGGAACCGAAACAATTACTTTTCCGAGTTTTATAGCAGTTTCGAGTCCGAGCATTTCGAGGCTTTCCTTCACTGAGGGGCATGCCCTGCGATATTCAATTATCACGTATCAGAATCCACCTCTGTTTCCCAAATTAGCCTCTGGTTTTTACTAGTTTTGTGCCATTGTGCTTTACCATGGGCCAACGGTCTGCGTGCTTGACCGAGGATCCTCATTGCTCCGCTCTAGCCACAGCTGTAATTGTTATGAGGATTCCTTCTAATAGCTTTGATCTTTTCTAGGACTTGAATCTTTTAGCATAATTTGAAACAGTCATGAAAACTTAGGGAGTTTTAGGATCCAATTCGGATCATGGCCTTCCCACTGAAAAGTCTTTTGGAACACCAAAAGTTGGTTTTCTTTCAAGCATCCATCAAGTGAGGGTATTGGTTCCTCGCTTACTCAATTTCTATCCCTTTCACACTGCTTGGCTTTGAACCTTTGAGTCTGATCCTGAGGTACTCGACATCACCTCTATGTGTAGTTCTTATCTTCCTGTCTAGAACTGCATCTTCCTGCAACTCATTAAGATATTCAGGTAACAGATCATCAATAGAAGGTAATCGACTTTGCTCTTCAGGATCTTCAATTAATGAAGGTTCAAATAGTCTCAAGTTGTTTGCATTAACAATTGATTAGATGTGAATGTAAGCTGGTAGATCAAGGCAAAAAGAATTCTCACCAATTTTCTCAAGTATCTTGAAAGGTCCATACCTTATTGGCTTCAGCTTCTTACCTTCACCTTGCATCCTGTCTTTGCTGATATACAACCAAACTTGGTCACCAACTTGGAAACTATGCTCCATCCGATGCTTGTCATGCCTTGCCTTATACTTGGCTTGGCTCTTTTCTAGCCATTCCTGTACTGCCTGGTGAATCTCTTAGATTTGTTCAATGAATTTGGTTGCTTTGTCCACATCACTATGTCCATCAACTGCTATGTCTTTACTAAAGACAAAATCCAAGGGAAACCTTGGTGTGAAACCAAAAAATGTCTCGAAAGGAGATCTCTATGTAGAATAATGTTTAGCTCAGTTGTAAGCATGCTACACATAGCATAAATGTTCATCCCAAATTTTGGGATGCTTGCTGCAATAGCCTCTGAGCAACTGGATCATTGTCCTGTTGACCACTTCTATTTGGCCATCTGTTTGTGGATGAAAAGTTGTGCTTTTCTTCAGTCTGGTGTACATCAATTCCCACAAGCTTGACCAAAAATTCCCAACAAATCGGGTATCTCGATCAAATATTATGGAAGTGGGTAATCCAAAATGAACCAATACATGCTCAAAGAACAACTTTGCAGATTGTTTAGCTATTATATGTTTGTTACAAGGTATTAAAATAACAATTTTGCTGAACCTATCCACAACAACATATAAATAATCATGACCTTTCCTAGATTTAGGCAGTCCTCCAACAAATTCCATGGAAACACTTTCCTAAGGATAAGAAGGAACTTGTAGTGGAGTGTACAAGCCTATTTTTCTAGTGCTGGGCTTGCTTTTAGCACACATGGTACACCCTCTTACATAACTAGAAACTGTCTCATTCATTTTTGGCTAATAACAAAATCTTTGCAACTGTGCAACCGTTTTACTTACACCACAATGACCTGATATTAGAGAAGTGTGTGCTTCTCAAATTATCTTTACTCTTTCAGTTTGTGGAATGCATAGCTTCCCACAATGATACAAGAGTTTGTCTTTAATATGATAATCCAATTCTTCTACATGTTTTCCTTGACTTAAATTTGCATATACATCTTTAAAATCTATATCTTAAGCATATTGTTCAATGTAGCTCTCATGCAATACTAAATTATGCTTAAGTATAGTAGATGCATTTATAATTGGTCTAGATAACATATCTGCAACTTTATTGTGTATGCCTTTTTTATATCTTATGACTAAATGAAATTGTTGTAGAAAACCCATCCATCTATATTGTCTTGATTGCTGCAACTTATTTTTGGAGTGTAGATATTGAAGTGGTTGATGATCAGTATGTATAACTATCTTTTCCCATTAAGTAATGTTTCCACTTTTTCACACTCTGTACTAATGCATACAATTCTTTGTCATATGTAGGATAATTAACTACTGCAAAATTAAATGTCTCAGAATGATAACATATGGGTTTACCGTGCTGCATCAATACTACTCCCATGGCATAGTCACTGGCATCTGTTTCAATCTCAAATGGTCTTTGAAGATCAGGCAGTGCTAGTACTGGTGTTGTACTAATATTTTCTTTCAAGGTGTCAAAGGCTTTATGTTGTTTGCCTCCCCACTAAAATAGCTTGTTCAATCTTGTTAAAGCATGTAAGGGAGCTACAATTAAGGAAAAGTTAGAAATAAATTTTCTCCAATATTGTGTTGCTCCTAAGAAACTTCTAACCTCTGTAGTAGATTTGGGCTTAGGCTAGTTTACAATGACTGCAACCTTAGAGGGATCTATCTTCAATTCACCACCCCTTACTATATGTCCCAAATAATTCAAATATGTTTTACCAAATTCACATTTTGAGAGTTTAACATAAAGTTTTTCTCTTTTCAAAACATCTAGTGTCTGCTTAACATGCTTTAAATGTTCTTCCCACATTTTTCTAAATATAAGAATGTCATCTAGATATACAATAACAAAATCATCAAGAAAAGGTCTGAGTACATCATTCATTACTCTCATGAAAGTAGCGGGAGCATTAGTTAAGCCAAAAGGCATAACCAGCAACTCATACAATCCCTACTTTGTTTTGAAAGTAGTCTTCCATGCATCTTGTTCTGCAACTCTGACCTAATGATAGCCACTATGCAAGTCTAACTTGGAAAAATAAATAGCTTCTTTTAACTGATCTAATAGATCATCTATGCAAGGAAGGGGATAATGATTTTTTATCGTTATCTTATTCAGTGCTCAGTAGTCAATGCACATTCTCCATGAGCCATCTTTCTTTTTCACAAAAAAGATTGGTGACCCACATGGTGATGTGCTCGGTCTGATGAACCCCTTCTCGAGCAGCTTGTATACCTGCTTCTTGATTTCTGCATTATATAAAGCAGACAACCTGTACATTTCGATGTTAGGCAATGGAGCATCTTGCTACAAATTAATATCATGCACTATTTCATTTTTGGGTGGAAAACCTTTAGGTTTTTGAAACAATACATCATATTCTGAAACAATTTTTTATAAATCAGCTTGTTGTTTAGCATCATAGCCTCAAATACATTGGTTTTATCAGGTTTCTTTTCCTTTACAACCATCAGTAAAAATTGTTTGCATGAATTTACAATTCATTTCATCTGCCCTAAGTTTATGAGAGTATAATTATTCTTGAGCTTATGAGCTCTTACAATATATTTGATTCCATCTTTAACGAGTAGATACTTGTTCTCAACTCTATGGAAAATAACTTTTCTATCATACAAGTAAGGACTTCCTAAAACAATTACACATATATCCAAAGGAACTATATCTAACTCAACCTCATCTACAAAGGCTGACCCAAAAGAAAACTTAAGTTTACATTGTCTAGTCACTTGTAGCTTTGCTTTATCACATAGCCAACCTAATGGATATGATTTCTTGTGAGGTGTGGTTAGTAATCCCAACTTCTTTACAGTTGCTTCAGAAATTAAATTTACTTGTGAGCCACTATCAAACAGAGTATCAATCTTTTGATGATTGGAAATAACTCGAATATGAAAAAGCTCATGTCTTTTTCTCTCAATTTCTTCATTATCAATAGATTGTGCAGAATTACTAGTAGATGCTTCAGAATTTTTACCTTTTATACCTGTGGCTACAATTGTTGCTCCATCTCCTGAGTTTGACCCCAAATATTTTTTAATGGCTGCAGTAGTCTTCTTCTTCTTGCCCTCGAACTTCTTAGGTTTCATCTCCGGATGCAGAATCCAGCAATGTTCATCATCATGCCCATCCTTCTTACAGTGAGTGCATGAGGACTTGCTCTTCTATACAATGTTTGTCTTCCTCTCTTTCCATTTCTATTTTCTTTTCTCCTTATTTTTACTTGCAGTGGGTTGGGATGATCCCCCAACTTTTGGGTTCCCATTCTTACCTCTAGCTCCTAGATGTGTAGCCTGAATGGATACCTCATCTATGCTAGTGTGATTAAACATGAGGATAGTGTGCCTCATGTAACTGCGTAGACCACCTATATTACTTCAACAAAGTCTCAAGTGAGTCTAAAGAAATTCCTAGAATCAAAGCTCTTTTCCTAAATTCTTGGGTGTAACCTTGTACACTTTTCCCTTTTAGTTGTTGACGAGTTAGCCAACTCATTATGGCTTGTTGCATGTAGGCTAGTGGATAGAATTGCTTTTTAATTGCAGAAACAAATTCACTCCAGACAGAAAGAATCTTACCATGTTTCTTCATGTCAGCTTGTGTCCTGCCTTCCCACCATACCAGGGTAATGCCTCCAAGGTTTAGGCTAGCCAGCTAAATCTTACTCTTGTCTGAGTCAATACTTTGCACTCTGCAATAAACATCAAACTGTCTTATCCAATTATCTAGCTTCTCTGCATTCAACTCTCCATCATATATTGGTAAATCAAATTTAACATCTAATTTAATCAAAGATGTCTTCTTTCTATTTTCAGGGCTATTAGGAGGCGTGAGAAATCTTTCTTCTTTCCCTTTGCCTTTGGAGTGGTCATGGAGGAGATATTATTCTATTCCTTTGTCTTGTTTGGAGGTTGATGCATATTCATCTCTATGTTTCTTATAGTCCCTATACATTTCCTCCACTATGGATTTCAAGGTCATAAAACTATCCATGAACTGGGGGTCTGATTCCAAGGATTTTCTCCTGACATTTTCCTCCTAGAATAGAATCTTCCAATTTCCGAGTTAGGTTCAACCAATTCTCCTTCTCCCAATTTAAGCTTTGATCTAGTTATCATTCAACAACAAAATCCAACACAAGCTTGTCTAACCTTAATAAACTTGAACTCTGATACCACTTGATCTGGAATTTATCTAGGATAAAGTATGAAAGGTATTACAGACTCATGTGCATGGATGCTCCTATCTTACTTTATGCAATGGATCAATAAGATTGTGAAATATATAGACACTGAGGCAATCAGAGAAAGCATAATAGTCAAACATCTAAACAAAAGAAGTTTAATAAGGAGTTCACCCAATGCTCCTGGGCTACATCTCCTGGTCCAGCCTTTCAGTGGTGACCTCTCTATTATGTTTTCAAGAAGAGTTTAACAACAGTGAGCTCAATTTGAGTCTCACTAATAGAATGAATTCAGTAGGAATGGAGTGCACAAACTCTCCTTACTGAAACTCGACCTCTGAGGGTCACAGTAATATGATAGGCCTATATCGAGGAGCTTGCTTGAACCTCTTAAGCCTTCAATGGAGTACACAGACTCTCTGACTCTCTCTGGCTTTGTCTGGCTCGATGCTGCCTTCAGGTCAGCTTAGCTTCTACTCTATGTTCTCTGCTATTAGCTTTTTGCGTCCATGTGTGTTGCCCCTCCCCTTGTCTGCTTTTGTCAGTTCATGGCTTTAAAGCTAGTCTACTATTTGATTACTCATTTCCGCTTCCTGGCTTTCTGGTTTCCTTTCCTCTATCCATTCGAATTCCTTTGCTTTGCATCATCATCAATAGGTAATGCCTTGCAGGGAGGTGGCCACCTATTTGTTAACGAACTGGGTGTCAGATTCCCTGAATCATATTCGAATGGTTGTTAAATCTGTTTGCTTCAACATCGCCCGCGAACACGAATCATTTGCCAACTCATCATCCACATCAGACGTCAAATCCCTGTCATCTTTCTTTTTGACCTCTCAAATCCGGTTAGTCATAGGAAGGCATCTCTGCTATTGATCTAGACCCCCCAAATACTACAGTCATCCTTCATATCAGGCGGACAAGTCGCATGACATTTACCATCCAATGCAAGTGGTTTTCTCTCTCTACCGCCGGACGTGTGTCTCTTGATGTGTGGCATCAGGCAGGACTCAATCAAAACTGCTTACCGCCTTGATGCCTTCCGATATCCTGTCAGTTTTGGGGAATCCCACGCTATGGAACCGAAATAGTTACTTTTCTGAGTTTTATAGCAATTTCGGGTCCAAGCGTTTCGGGGATTTCCTTCATTGAGGGGGACACCCTACAATACGCGATTAGCACTTAGCACTAAGCGCATATCAGAATCCACCTCTGTTTCCCAAATTAGCCTCCGATTTTTTCCAGTTTTGTGCCATTGTGCTTTACCATGGGCCAACGGTCTGCGCGCTTGACCGAGAGTCCTCGTCGCTCCGCTTTGGCAACAACTGCAATTGTTATGAGGATTCCTTCCGATAGCTTTGATCTTTTCTAGGACTTGAATCTTTTAGCATAATTTGAAACAGTCATGAAAACTTAGAGAGTTTCAAGATCCAATTCATACCAGGAAGTGATTTGCACATATGCCTTGACGAATTTCCTATAGTATCCTGTATGGCCCAATGTTGCACACAGCTATTTTACATTCCTTGGAAGCTCTAGGTTTATAATCACTACAATTTTGGTGGGGTCCACCATCAACCCCTGATTACAAACAACATGGCCCAAGTGTATCCCATATTGTATGCAAAATATGCACTTCTTCAAATTAAGGTATATCTGATACTTCCTACAAGTATCAAACATTAGATGAAGTCTTACAACCTACTTTCTCACCAGCGATTGATAAACAGAGAGGAATATGGTGATCGATAAACAAAGAGACGACAGGGTAGCGCGCGGAGTGCAGGGAACTGTAGCAGCACTGTAGCAAGCTTTACTAAATTGAGCACAAATTATGGGACGAGGCTAAGCAAAGCCAAGAAATCACAACACAAGCCCAACAATAGAAAGCCTTGGTATTAGAACTTACTTCTGATCAAATTTGAAGACTATTAAACAGCAGATCTGAGGCGGGTTACTTCTCCTCAACCGAACATGTGCGCGCAACTATGACCTCTATCCATGGGTCTTCAAACACCTTCGCGTTATAGTTCCAAGTTCTTTTGGATGACAGAAACTGTCCTCAAACAAGTGGCCCAGTAGGCTTCGATATTAATAAAAACAAGCAAAATACATAAGGCTTATTACAACATGAGATCTCAGAGTTCTCTGTCAAGCGATGTCTTGAACATCTGCAGATCTCTCCTTTTATAGACTCCCTAACTCTACTCTTCTAAACTACAATGAAAAAACAGAAATAATTGAGGGTCCTTTTGGCATATTTTTCGCCGATGGTGTCTACTCAACTTTTCTGGTACAAAAGATTCTACCATGGTCCTTTCGGACTTCTATCTGAATCATAGTGATTATCAAAAGAAAATTCTTCTGAAGAATCATGTGCTGGCCTGGACTCATCGAGCACCTTTTGGTAGTGATGTTCCATCATCTTAGATTACTCTTCATCCCAATCGATATCTGCTAGGTCTTGGGCATCCGGCAACTCGTTCCAGAAAGTAGATTCTTTTGCTTTTCCTTTTCCTTTGGCATCTTCATCTAAATTATTGTCCTTCTTGATGATGCTCTTAATTATTCTCCCCTTTCCATATTTGTCTTTATTTGGTGGAGACCCTGTTGCTGAGGTGTGTACCTAGCCAATTGTTTTCCCCACTTGGTAAGGAAAGACAAAGGACTAATCTCAATATCTAGGAAAGAATCTTTAAAGACATTTCTGATCGTGGGTGACCTCTGTACTACCAATTCAATGCCGTTTAAAAGTTCCCATTTAAAAATTTGAAACATATTAGTGGAACTTTCAATTGCATGTTGAACCCATTCTCTGCAATTATCACTCATAAAATCTTTGTTTTGCCAACCTAATTCAAAAATCATCGACGTACAGATTCTGTTTGAAATCATCAGAATAATAATATGGATTACATTGTTATTCAAATTAGTTGAAATAACGCTAATAGTTACCAAATCCTTTTGATTAATTATAAATCTTAATGCCTTGGGCTCTCCTTGTAAATCATCCATTTTTTGTAGAATCTGTATTTTTTCTGTTAACCTCATATTTATGAACTCATTGAACCATCTAGCATGCTACTTAATCATTTCTTCATTATTTCTTGTCTCGATTTTTCCAATCTGCTCATGACTAAAAACCTGTGCAAAAGGATTAGGAGTAATACTTTCGCTTAGTTTGAGACTATGATAATCCCATGGAGATGTGAAAGTTCTAAGATATTTCAACGTCCTTTGAATGCACTGAGATATCCTAGTGGTTGGATTTTTTCTACGGAAACCATCTTTTATCTCCCAGACAGCAAACCCTTCAAAAGTTTCATATTGAGGAAAAGTGTCATTTGGTGCATAATTCTCATCAAACCTTTGCAGAAAGGATGCTTCTAATTCCTCAAAAAATGTCTAGGATTTTTAGAGATAGAATGTATTTCTCTACTTTAGGCTTAAAAGGAATAGTTTCAAGATCTAAAAATTTTGCTCCTGTGAAAATGCTGAGAGCAAAATCAATTCCTCCAATAAGTTGATATAAATTCAAAACCTTTAGGATCCATATCATTTTTTCAGTATATTCACTAGACCATAGATCTAAGAGGCTTCTGAAAAATAACTTTACTTTCATGTTAGGCAAAGGCTATACCTTTACCAGTGCAGCATCTAGGCCTAAATAAATACCTACATTCTTGGATTGCCAAGCTTGGCATTTTCTGATCCAAGTGTTTCTTCTCAATCTCATTCCCACAACTTTCTTGATTTCTTCTGCAAGATGGCTTGCATGTCCTTCAAGCAATCTAAATTTGCCAACAAATGTATAAAAACTATCGTCATGTGGTCCTTTTCCTGGAATGGTAAAACACGAACCTGGAAAAGTCATGAATGCTTTATTCATATCCCTGGTTAATGAATCTATCAAATAATTTGAATTACCTGGGATCCATTCAACTTTAAAATCAAACCGTTGGAACCAAATCTGCCATGCAAGAATTCTTCCTTTTGCAATTTGTCTTGATATCTTGGTAGATAAAAAATATTAAATTCTTGGGGTCTGTTTGTATTAAGAATTTCACAGGTGTAAGGTATAATTCAAACCTTTGTATCCCATTGAATATAGCCAGTGTTTCCTTTTTTACTATAAAATAATTCTTCTGGCTGGGTGTGAATTCACCAAGTGCATAGGCACAAAGTCTTTCTTCACTTTTCTTCCTTCGTTCAAGAAGAACAACTATCCAAAAATTTAAAGAAGCATCAGTTTGGAGTATAAGCAAACCATCACCTGGTGGTTGGAGTTTTGGCAATCACTGACATTCTGCTTTCAACTGTTTGACTACTGCTATTGCTTCTGGTGACCATCCATCTTTGAGATGTTTTCTGATTGGAGTTGTTTTCTTTGTCAATCTTGGGATGTACTTGTGAATGTAATTCAGGACTCCTAAGAACCTTTGAATTGTTTTTGTATCTTTCAATTCATCTAGAAATTGGGTTAATTTAGTCAACATATGTGGTTGCATCTGAATTGCACCATTGACTACATGAATTCCCATAAAATCTATACTATCTTGAAATAAAGTCATTTTTCTTTCTGATAAAACTATGCCATGCTGCTGAACTTCTTTTAGAAAAATCTCTAAATGCTCTAAATGGATTTTTACATCTGGACTATGAATGAGAATGTCATCAATATATGTGACAATAAAATCATACTTGGCAAAAATGAAATCCATTCTTCGTTGGAAGAATGCAGGGGCGTTTTTCAAACCAAATGGAACAACTTTCCATTGGTAAAATCCAGCTGGACACATAAAAGCAGTTTTATGCCAATCTTCTTTCTGTATTTGAATCTGATAGTATCCAGACTTCATATCAAATTGGCTAAATACTTTGTTGTGTTGTATCTTCTGCATTATGGTTTTTGGCCTTGGTAGTGGATAACTAAAACTCTGAGTGATTGCATTTAGAGGTTTGTAATTTATCACCATTCTTGGTTTACCTCTGACTATCTCAAAATGATTTCTTACCAGAAACATTGAACAAGAATAATGAGACTCACTTGGCTTGATGAGCTGCATTTCTAACAATTCTTTAATTTGTCTCTTTATTTCTTGCTCATCTGAAGGAGTGCAAGGAATCAGTTTCCCTTTGACTCCATTATCATGCAAAGTCACAATCTCTTGCATTGGACTTTCTACTACCCAAAACTGTTGTGGATTTTCTGAGTGTTGGGTATACAACCAAAGTCCCACATTGACTAGAAGTGGGGAGAATCAAGGGTATATAAGGATGGACAAATATCTCCATTGGTATGAGGCCTTTTGGGGTAAAGCCCAAAAACAAATCCATGAGGGCTTAGG
>APFE031041322.1:73836-141572 GCA_000404065.3 Pinus taeda
AATGAGAATGTCATCAATATATGTAACAATAAAATCATACTTGGAAAAAATGAAATCCATTCTTTGTTAGAAGAATGCAGGGGCGTTTTTCAAACCAAATGGAACAACTTTCCATTGGTAAAATCCAGCTGGACAAATAAAAGCAGTTTTATGCCGATCTTCTTTCTGTATTTGAATCTGATAGTATCCAGATTTCATATCAAATTTGCTAAATACTTTGTTGTGTTGTATCTTCTGCATTATGGTTTCTGGCCTTGGTAGTGGATAACTAAAACTCTGAGTGATTGCATTTAGAGGTTTGTAATTTATCACCATTCTAGGTTTACCTCTGACTATCTCAGAATGATTTCTTACCAGAAACATTGAACAAGAATAATGAGACTCACTTGGCTTGATGAGCTGCATTTCTAACAATTCTTTAATTTGTCTCTTTATTTCTTGCTCATCTGAAGGAGTGCAAGGAATCAATTTCCCTTTGACTCCATTATCATGCAAAGTCACAATCTCTTGCATTGGACTTTCTACTACCCAAAACTGTTGTGGATTTTCTGAGAAGCTTTTTAGAAGTCTGTTGTGGATAGCAGCTTGTTTTGTAGACCAATTGGGATCTATGCATGCCATTTTTTTTGTTTTAGATTCTGCTCTTGATTCATTGATTTGCAGAACTTCCTGCCAGTCATCAGAATCTTTTAATGGCTTTCTGGCTCCTACCCTTTTCTGGCTATTTTCATGTCTTGCTTCTAAATTTGCAATGAACAGTCTAGGTACATCAATAGCCTTCCTTTTCAGATTTATAATCAACTTATCTTGGTTGATTGTTACTAGAAGCATAGAATTTAAGAATGGCATTCCCAACATTAAACTAGCTAAGGGATCAAAATGTTGTATTGCAGAAATATTAACTATACTCCCCCCAACTTTTAATGGAATATTGTCTACATAATGAGTTAAACTCACAATCCTCCTATGGTTTCAGACACTAGTATATTTTGCAATGGTTTCCACAGAGATTTAAACACAGATGGTCTAGCCAAATTGTTCAATCCACTGGTATCGATGAATGCATTAACAAATATCCATTCATTTTTTACTTGAACTTGAACCGGGATATAAATAAGGCTATTAGTCTTGACTATCTTTTTTAACAAAGTATTTTCTTCTATCCTATTGATCTCTGGTTTTGGAAGACTGGTGGAGGTTGTGGTTCTTTTCTGAAATGGAAAAAAAGAATTTACTTTTGGAAAAGGTAACATAGGTTGCTTACCTTTTTGTTCTGACTTCTCTGACTGTGAAATTTCGAATTCATCTTCGGAGACATCTATTGTTTCGCTAGTGACTTCAATGTCACTTTCTTCTTCTTGTTCACTGTAATGGAGCTCTTCTAAAAAATCATCATTTGAATAGCATATACAGATATTCATCTTTTGGACACACTCTTCTTCTTCTGCATCTAATATTTCAGTCAAAATATATACATCTGAAATATCATCTTCTGATTCTACTATAGACCAATCATCTTGAAATTCTTCTATATATATACAAGCTTTAAGTTTACTTGATGAATTTTGTGGGCACTTTCGTGCGAAAAGTCCTTCATTTTTACAAATGAAACAACAATTATTGTTTCTTGGTTTTGATCTTTTCTTCAAAAATGTATACTTTCGGAACGACTTTCTTGGATTTGAGACTCTCTTGGGTTTAAATCTACCATACCTCTTTGTTTTCCTTTTCTTTTTGAATGGTGTCCATGGTAGCATGATTTTGCAGACATCTGAACTGGGTGTGATGTCATGTGCCTTCTTTTGCCAGCATAAGTATTTAACTTTCTCTATGATTTTGAAAAGAAGGTCAATCCAATAAACTTGATCTAGGCTTTTATTCTATACATCTAGATCTTTCATAATGAGGTCTCCTAGATTGCCTGGTAATTTTGACAAAAAAGAAATTTTTTGAGCCACATCATTTGAGAGATTAGCTTTGAAAACCTTAGCCATGAAATCTCTACTGAATTGATCAAAGTACTTCAAATATTTTAATTCCATTCAACTAATATATGTTATCAATTGCTTTTTCTCATCAACTGGTTCTGGCACAAACTGTGTCTTTAGCAATAATTCTAAAGTAGACAGTCCGGCTTCCATGACGGCTCTTCTCTCTTCTTCTGACAGTCCCATCCACCAATCATAGACTATACTAGTCATGCGTTTTTCTGCTAGGACCATAATGGATACATTATCCAATTTTTTTGTAATCTACATCTGATACAAAGCACCTATAAAATCAAGATTGATTCTCCAGGGTTTGAAGAATTATCCAAAACTAGAATATAGCCACTTATATTGGCAGCGTACATATCTTCTTCAACATGTGGATACTTATTCACTTCTTTCAGGATATGAGCCTTGTTCTGGTTATTTATGGATGGCAAGATAAAAGAAGGAAATTTGGAGGTGGCTTGATCAAGGGTCATCACTTATTTCTTTGAAACAGAAGGTTTATCTGTTTTATATGCTTCCTTTTTTTCATTGGTTAGTTTTCCAGTGTTCTTTGAAGTGGACTCTTCTGCACTAGTCACAGTTACTGCTTCTTTTGATTCTTCTTCTTCCTGATCCCAATAATTGGGTGCACTCATATATATTTGAAACTTAGGGATTTGTTTGGCCTTTTTCTTCTGTCTCCTTCTTCTTCTTTCTTCCTTTCTATCTTTTCTGATTGTTGCTCATCATAGAGAAATTTCAGATTAGCATTTATCAAATCTTCTTGTTTGCCTAAGTCATCTAGAACATCTTCAGCGTGTGAACACCAAGTGGTTAGATAGTTTCCTATCTGGTATACCTGGTCCATATCATTTGGATTTTGTGAATTTTGTTCTAGTAAAGGAGCACAATCAGCTCTTGTTGCTGGTTGTCTAGTATTGGATGAAGAATTACTGAATTTTGTTTTAGGTGGCCATTTTCCTCCCTTTACAAATCTCTGATTTGCAAACTGGAATTCATCAACAGGTGGAGTATGACTTAAAAATGCTCGAAACATCTTATTTACAGCAAAGAAAGGTTTTTCTTCTGGTATGTACAATTTATTTGTAGATAGTGGTATACTAGTGGAAGAATTGGCTTCATCTAGTGAAGGAATATGACGATAAAAATATTTTCTGCCACTCGCAGGAGGTTGTTCATTTTCTTGAATTGCTAGTAACACATGTTTCTCTGACATGATTATAGGCCGAGGTACTTTTGGTCAATCTGGTAGAATTCTAACACGACCATCTGATATAGACATTCTTTTAATATTTCTCTTTGAACTGTCTGCGGATGCCAGAGATTTATATTGGATATAGCAGTCATTAGGCAAAGCTTCTTTTTCATAATGAACACCTTCTACTTGGGCATTGCTCACTCCTACAACAACACAATCTTTTAAAACTGGTTGTCTTAATTTAGGATGTACAATATTGGTCAGCTGGAAAGAGGTTTGGATTAACACATATAAATATTCATTGTCTTGAACCATTTCTAGACCTTCTACTCCAACTAAAGCTTTGCAACAATCTTTCAAGTGAATATCAGACCAACTAATGGCATAATCTGGATAGATAGTGCCATATTGACATCTCGACGATAGATTTCCAAGTATTGTCCCGATCCAGGCATGATCGTATAGGTTATGTCTGGTGTCGAAGACTTCTGCTATACAAGGAGTATTGACACCATGACAAAATAATGGAGCTAATCCAATTCTAATTCCCCTGAAATGCAAATAGGAGAATTTCTTTTCAGCGACATATTTTTGGAATTTTTTAATTTCATCGTCAGAAAACAAATTGAGACCAACAATTTGTACAGATGGACCTGATATTTTTATCTTTAGTTCAACTTCTTTTAGCTGAACTTTTTTAGATAGACTAAACAAAGATGGAACAGGGTAAACTTCTTTAGAACTCAAAACTGGCGGGTTCCAACTTTCTGGATCTTCAACCTTTTCATGTTCTACACTATCAGATTCAAGGGATCTACAGTCTACTTTAGATATAGATTGTCTATCGATATGTGAGAATGATCTTAAGAAATTGGACAAGATACATTCTGTAGACAGAGTCTGAAGTTAGCTAGGAAGCCTTCGAAAAGCATTTGTGATACAAGTGTTGTGTAGATAAAAGTTGCTTAAGTCAATCTCTGAAATGGATTGTAAAAAGTTCAACATGGCCAATTTCTTAATATCATTCTCACATATCGATAGACGATCTGTATCTGAAGTAGATTGTAGATCCCTTGAATCTGACAATGTAGAACATGAAAAGGTTGAAGATCCAGAAAGTTGGAACCTGCCAGTTTTGAGTTCTAAAGAAGTTTACCATGTTCCATCTTTGTTTAGTCTATCTAAAAAAGTTTGGCTAAAAGAAGTTGAACTAAAGATAAAAATATCAGGTCCATCTGTACAAATTGTTGGTCTCAATTTGTTTTCTGATGATGAAATTAAAAAATTCCTAAAATATGTCGCTAAAAAGAAATTCTCCTATTTCCATTTCGAGGGAATTAGAATTGGACTAGCTCCATTATTCCATCATGGTCTCAATACTCCTTGTATAGCAGAAGTCTTCGACACCAGAAATAACCTATATGATCATGCCCGGATCAGGACAATACTTGGAAATCTATCCTCGGGATGTCAATATGGCAATATCTATCCAGATTATGCCATTAGTTTGTTAGATATTCACTTGAAAGATTGTTGGAAAGCTTTAGTTGGAGTAGAAGGTCTAGAAATGGTTCAAGACAGTGAATATTTATTTGTACTAATCCAAACCTCTTTCCAGCTGACCAATACTGTACATCCTAAATTAAGACATCCAGTTTTAAAAGATTTTGTTGTTGTAGGAGTGAGAAATGCCCAAGTAGAAGGTGTTCATTATGACAAAGAAGCTTTGCCTAATGACTGGTATATCCAATATAAATCTCTAGCATCCACAGACAGTTCAAAGAGCAATATTAAAAGAATGTCTGTATCAGATGGTCGCGTTAGAATTCTTCCAGACTGACCAAAATTACCTCGGCCTATAATCATGTCAGAGAAACATGTGTTACCAGCAATTCAAGAAAATGAACAACCTCCTGCCAGTGGTAGAAAATCTTCTTATCGTCATATTCCTTCACTAGATGAAGTCAGTTCTTCCATTAGTATACCGCTATCTAAAAATCAATTGTACATACCAAAAGAAAAACCTTTCTTTGTTGTAAATAAGATGTTTCGAACATTTGTTAGTCATACTCCACCTGTTGATGAATCCCAGTTTGCAAATCGGAGATTTGTAAAGGGAGGAAAATGGCCACCTAAAGCAAAATTCAGTACTTCTTCATCCAATACTAGACAGCCAGCAACAAGAGGTGACTGCACTCCTTTACTAGAACAAAATTCACAAAATCCAAATGACATGGACCAGGTATACCAGATAGGAAACTATCTAACCACTTGGTGTTCACACACTGAAGATGTTCTAGATGACTTAGGCAAACAAGCAGATTTGATAAATGCTAATCTGAAATTGCTCTATGATGAGCAACAATTAGAAAAGATAGAAAAGGAAGAAAGGAGAAGAAGGAGACAGAAGAAAAAGGCCAAAGAAATCCCTAAGTTTCAAATAGATATGAGTGCACCCAATTATTGGGATCAGGAAGAAGAAGAATCAAAAGAAGCAGTAACTGTTACTAGCGCAGAAGAGTCCACTTCAAAGAACACTGGAAAACTAACCAGTGAAAAAAAGGAAGCATATAAAACAGATAAACCTTTTGTTTCAAAGAAAGAAGTGATGACCCTTGATCAAGCTGCCTCCAAATTTCCTTCTTTTATCTTGCCATCCATAAATAACCAGAACAAGGCTCATATCTTGAAAGAAGTGAATAAGTATCCACGTGTTTAAGAAGATCTATGCGCTCCCAATACAAGTGGTTATATTCTAGATTTGGATAATTCTTCAAAACCTGGAGAATCAATCCTGATTTGGATGGGTGCTCTGTATCAGATGCAGATTACAACAAAATTGGATCATGTATCCATTATGGTCCTAGCAAAAAAATTCATGATTGGTATAGTCTATGATTGGTGGATGGGACCGTCAGAAGAAGAGAGAGGAGCTGTCATGGATGCTGGACTGTCTAAATTAGAATTATTGCTTAAGACATAGTTCGTGCCAGAACCAGTTGATGAGAAAAAGCAAATAATAATAGATCTTAGTCAAATGGAATTAAAATATTTGAAGTAATTTGATAAATTCAGTAGAAATTTCATGGCTAAGGTTTTCAAAGCTAATCTCTCAAATGATGTGGCTCAAAAAATTTCTTTTTTGTCAAAATTACCAGGCAATCTAGGAGACCTCATTATGAAAGATCTAGATGTACAGAACAAAAGACTAGATCAAGTTTATTGGGTTGACCTTCTTTTCAGAATCACAGAGAAAGTTAAATACTTATGCTGGCAAAAGAAGGCGCATGACATCACACCCAGTTCAGATGTTTGCAAATTCATGCTACCACGGACACGATTCAAAAAGAAAAGGAAAACAAAGAGGTATGGTAGATTTAAACCCAAGAGAGTCTCAAATCCACAAAAGTCGTTCCGAAAGTATAAATTTTTGAAGAAAAGATCAAAACCAAAAAACAATAATTGTTGTTTCATTTGTAAAAACGAAGGACATTTCGCACAAAAGTGCCCGCAAAATTCATCAAGAAAACTTAAATATTGTATAGCTATAGAATAATTTCAAGATGATTGGTCTATAGTAGAATCAGAAGATGATATTTCAGATGTATATATTTTGATTGAAATATCAGATGTAGAAGAAGAAGAGTGTGTCCAAAAGATGAATATCTATATATCCTGTTCAGATGATGATTTTTCAGAAGAGCTCCATTATGGTGAACAAGAAGAAGAAAGTGACATTGAAGTCACTAGCGAAACAATAGATGTATCTGAAGATGAATTCGAATGTTCACGTCAGAGCAGTCAGAACAAAAAGGTAAGCAACCTATGTTACCTTTTCTAGAAGTAAATTCTTTCTGTCCATTTCAGAAAAGAACCACAGCCTCCACCAATCTTCCAAAACCAGAGATCAATAGGATAGAAGAAAATACTTTGTTAAAAAAGATAGTCAAGACTAATAACCTTATTTATATCCCAGTTCAAGTTCAAGTAAAAAATGAATGGATATATGTTGATTCATTCATCAATACCGATGGATCGAACAATTTGGCTAGACCATCTCTGTTTAAATCTCTATGGAAACCGTTAAAAAATATACTAGTGTCTGAAACCATAGGAGGACCTGTGAGTTTAACTCATTATGTAGACAATATTCCATTAAAATTTGGGGGGAGTATAGTTAAGATTTCTACAATACAACATTTTGATCCCTCAACTAGTTTAATGTTGGGAATGCCATTCTTAAATTATGTGCTTCCAGTAACAATCAGCCAAGATAAGCTGATTATAAATCTGAAAAAGAAAGCTATTGTTGTAACTAGATTGTTTATTTCAAATTTAGAAGAAAGACATGAAAATAGCCAGAAAAGGGTAGGTGCCAGAAAGCCATTAAAAGATTCTGAAGACTGGACAAGAAGTTCTGCAAATCTATGAATCAAGAGTGGAATCTAAAACAAAACAAATGGCATGCATAGATCCCAATTGGTCTACAGAACAAACTGCTATCCACAATAGACTTCTAAAAAGCTGCTCAAAAAATCCACAACAGTTTTGGGTAGTAGAAAGTCCAATGCAAGAGATTGTGACTTTGCATGATAATGGAGTCAAAGGGAAACTAATTCCTTGCACTCCTTCAGATGTGCAAGAAATAAAGAGACAATTTAAAGAATTGTTAGAAATGCCGCTCATCGAGCCAAGTGAGTAGATCATTATCCTTGTTTAGCGTTTCTGGTAAGAAATCATTCTGAGATAGTCAGAGGTAAACCTAGAATGGTGATAAATTACAAACCTCTAAATGCAATCACTCAGAGTTTTAGTTATCCACTGCCAAGGCCAGAAACCATAATGCAGAAGATACAACACAGCAAAGTATTTAGCAAATTTGATATGAATTCTGGATACTATCAGATTCAAATACAGAAAGAAGATCGGCATAAAACTGCTTTTATTTGTCCAGCTGGATTTTAACAATGGAAAGTTGTTCCATTTGGTTTGGAAAACGCCCCTGCATTCTTCTAATGAAGAATGGATTTCATTTTTGCCAAGTATGATTTTATTGTTACATATATTGATGACATATTCATTCATAGTCCAGATGTAAAAACCCATTTAGAGCATTTAGATATTTTTCTAAAAGAAGTTCAGCAGCATGGCATAGTTTTATCAGAAAGAAAAATGACTTTATTTCAAGATAGTGTAGATTTTTTGGGAATTCATGTAGTCAATGGTGCAATTCAGATGCAACCACATGTGTTGACTAAATTAACCCAATTTCCAGATGAATTGAAAGATACAAAAACAATTCCAAGGTTCTTAGGAGTCCTGAATTACATTCACAAGTACATCCCAAGATTGACAGAGAAAACAGCTCCAATCAGAAAACATCTCAAAGAAGGATGGCCACCAAAAGCAATGGTAGCAGTCAAATAGTTGAAAGCAGAATGTCAGCAATTTTCAAAACTCCAACCACCAGGTGATGGTTTGCTTATGCTCCAAACTGATGCTTCTTTAAATTTTTGGGTAGCCATTCTTCTTGCATGAAGGGAGAAAAGTGAAGAAAGACTCTGTGCCTATGCATCAGGTGAATTCACACCCAGCCAGAAGAATTATTTTATAGCAGAAAAATAAACACTGGCTATATTCAATGGGACACAAAGGTTTGAGTTATACCTTACACCTATGAAATTCTTAATACAAACAGACTCCAAGAATTTCAAATATTTTTTATCTGCCAAGATATCAAGACAAATTGCAAAAGGAAGAATTCTTGCATGGTAGATTTGGTTCCAACAGTATTATTTTGAAGTCGAATGGATCCTAGGTAGTTCAAATTATTTGACAGATTCATTAACCATGGATATGAATAAAGCATTCATGACTTGTCCAAGTTCGTGTTTTACCATTCCAGGAAAAGGACCACAGGGCGATAGTTTTTATACATTTGTTGACAGATTTAGATTGCTTGAAGGACATGCAAGCCATCTTGCAGAA
The DNA here is from genome assembly GCA_000404065.3 of Pinus taeda. Lineage (NCBI taxonomy): Eukaryota > Viridiplantae > Streptophyta > Pinopsida > Pinales > Pinaceae > Pinus > Pinus taeda. The sequence continues at coordinate 83,020 of APFE031041322.1, forward strand.
TAAATCAAGAAAGTTGTGGGAATGAGACCGAGAAGAAACACTTGGATCAGAGAATGCCAAGCTTGGAAATCCAAGAATGTAGGTATGTCTTTAGGCCTAGATGCTGAACTGGTAAAGGTATATCCTTTGCCTAACATAAGATTAAAGCTATTTTTCAGAAGCCTCTCAGATCTATGGTCTAGTGAATATACCAAAAAAATGATATGGATCCTAAAGGTTTTGAATTTTTATCAACTTATTGGAAAAATTTATTTTTCTCTCAGCATTTTCACAGGAGCAAAAATTTTAGATCTTGAAACTATTCCTTTTAAGCCTGAAGTAGAGAAATACATTCTATCTCTAAAATTCCCAAACATTTTTGAGGAATTAGAAGCATCCTTTTTGCAAGGTTTGATGAGAATTATGCACTAAATGACACTTTTCCTCAATATGAAATTTTTGAAGGATTTGCTGACTGGGAGATAAAAGATGGTTTCTGCAGAAAAAGCCAACCACTAAGATATCTCAGTGCATTCAAAGGATGTTGCAATATCTCAGAACTTTCTCATCTCCATGGGATTATCATATTCTCAAACTAAGGGAAAGTACTACCCCTAATCCTTTTTCACAGGTTATTAGTCATGACCAGATCAGAAAAATCGAGACAAGCAATAATGAAGAAATGATTAAGTAGCAAGTTGGATGGTTCAATGAGTTTGGAAATCTGAGGTTAACAGAAAAAATATAGATTCTAAAAAAAATGGATGATTTACAAGGAGAGCCCAAGGCATTAAGATTTATAATTAATCAAAAGGCTTTAGTAACTATCAGCGTTATTTCAACTAATTGGAATAACAATGTAATCCATATTATTAATCTGATGATTTCAAACAGAATCTGTATGTTGATGATTTTTGAATTAGGTTGGCAAAACAAAGATTTTATGAGTGATAATTGCAGAGAATAGGTTTAGCATGCAATTGAAATTTCCACTAATATGTTTCAAATTTTTAAATGGGAACTTTTAAACGGCATCGAATTGGCAGTACAGAGGTCACACATGATAAAAAATGTCGTTAAAGATTCTTTCCTAGATATCGAGATCAGTCCTTTATCTTTCCTTACCAAGTGGGGAAAACAATCGGCTAGGTACACACCTCAGCAACAGGGTCCCCACCAAATAAAGACAAATACGGAAAGGGGAGAATCATCAAGAGCATCTTCAAGCAGGACAATAATTTTAGATGGAGATGTCAAAGGAAAAGGAAAAGAAAAAGAATATACTTTATGGAACGAGCTGTTGGATGCCCAAGACCCAGCATATATCGATTGGGATGAAGAGTACTCTAAGATGATGGAACCTCACTACCAAAATATGCTCGACGAGTCCAGGCTAGCACATGATTCTTCAGAAGAATTTGATTTTGATAATGACTATGATTCAGATAGAAGTTCGAAAGGACCATGGTAGAATCTTTTGTACCAGAAAAGTTTAGTAGACACCATCGGCAAAAAATATACCGAAAGGACCCTCAATTATTTATGTTTTTTCATTGTAGTTTAGAAGAGTAGAGTCAGGGAGTCTATAAAAGGAGAGATCTGCTGATGTTCAAGACATCGCTTGATAGAGAACTCTGAGATCTCATGTTGTAATAAGCCTTATGTATTTTGCTTGTTTTAATTAATATCGAAGCCTACTAAGCCGCCTGTCTAAGGATAGTTTCTGTCATTGAAAAGAAATTGGAATTGTAAGGCGAAGGTGTTTGAAGACTCGTGGATAGAGGTCATAGTTGCGCACGCATGTTCATTTGAGGAGAAGTAACCCACCTCAGATCTATTGTTTAATAGTCTTCGAATTTGATGAGTAAGTTCTAATACCAAGGCTTTCTATTGTTGGGTTTGCATTGTGCTTGCTTGGATTTGCTTAGCCTCATCCCATAATTTGTGCTCAATTTAGTAAAGCTTGCTACAGTTCCGCGCACTCCACACACTACCCTATCGTCTCTCTCTTTACCGATCACCATATTCCTCTTTGTTTGTCAATCACCCCTTCCCAAACATTGTCCATTCGTCAAAGTAAACCTCCAAAAACTTATGAATAAATTCTTTAAAGGTCGTGACTATCACTCTAGAATAGATCGCAGGGGAATTGTTAAGTCCAAAGGGAATAATTGTATACTGGAAACAACCCCATTCTTTAGCGAAGTTAGTCTTACTTCGATCTTCTAGTGTGATCTTGATTTGGTGATACCCTGAGAACCCATCTGTAAATGAGTAGGCTTCTTGACCACCAACGTTCTCCAATACTTCATCTGTGAATGATGTAGAGAATGTATCATGTATACAAGAATCATTCAACTTCCTTAGGTCTACACAGATTCATATTTCACTCTTCGTCTTCTTCTCCTTAACCACCATAGGACTAACTTAGTACAATTCTTCTACAGGCTCAATGATTCCTACTGCAAGCATCTTATCCAATTCTTCGCACACTTTTTCTCTGTACTTAGGATTCAATCAATATGAGCACTACTTTTCCAGCTTCGTATGAGGCTTCAAATTGATCTTCATAACACCCAGATCACCGACTATCCCCTTCAAATCAGAAAACTTCATCGAAAACAAGTCCTGATATTCAAGTAATAACTGTCTAACTTTGTCAACTGTGTCCTCATCCAAGTAGTCTCCTATATTTGTAACTTTGGCTGTGCTTCTGACCCAATGTTTACGTTCTTTGTTTTCAATGGTTTTGAGATGTCAAGAACTTCTTCCTTAGGCCCCGTGACTTTGTGTTGTCCCTCTGACTCAGGGATACTGATATTTATGGGATCTTCCTCACCTTCTTTAGTGGTAACGTTATATCATTTCAGAGCATGGTGTGGTTGTGTACTCTAGTCTGGTTATACCCATGTGACAAGTTCTTCTGACATCCTGAATATGGCAGCCTTGATTTCCTATAATGCTTCATCAATACGTTTGAATCCATCCTCAAAATTGAATGTCAACAGAAATATTTCCTTCAAAAAGTCCCACTCTGTGGTTCTGTCTCGAAACTCTATTTCTAGATGCCAGTTCATCGGAATAGTGTCCAAAGTGTGGTAGAATATGTGTACCCATTCAAATTGTGGTTCCTCTCCCCATGCTTTCATCCAATGAGTCGAATGCTCGCACAGATCATCCTTCCTCGTATATTTTTCATTCATGTGGGCATTGGCATATCTGAAATAGAGCTTCATCATCCTAAGATATTCCTTCCAGACTGAAAAGTTGTTCTTATGTGTACCCCACCATCTGGAAGGCGTAGCTCTCAGTGTGATTTCTAGTGCCTAGAACCGATGCTGCTCTAGTACATCCCTTTCAAATTTATCCATAAGTAAATTTACATCTTCTAAGCCATCATAATATGGTAAATTTCATACCTCGGTAGATATACACAAGAGTTATTTAGTAAAAATTTTGCATCGGAGTGTTGACACTTCATTCAACCTCTTCTTCCAATTCTCGAGCTCCTCATCTGAATCTGAGTTACAAGAGTTGTCCTTTTCCCAAGTAATTTGCCCATCTGTCGTAGGGTTGATCCAATCCTCATCCCGTGACATAAGTTTATAAATCTATTCAATATCATCTGTCTCATAGTAATCTCGGACTGGTTCAGTATACGCGCACCCTCGGTTGAATCTAATGGAACAATGGCCCTCAGTTCCTTCTTCTCAAACATCATTCAACGCTTCTTCAAGTTGATGACCGCATTCATATCAAATGCCCAATCAATTCCAAGCAACACCAGGTAGTGATTACTATCATCCACTATTTCGATCACTTCAAAATCAGCTATAGTGCACACCCCTTCAATATCTACATTTACTCCATGTATGCGCCCCATAGGAATTATCTTATGTTGGTTCACCATTTACAGCCAAATTGGCGACCATTGTAGCACTGGCTTTCCCATTCTTTCCTAGCTCTATTTAGGAAAGACATTCGCATCAAATCCCAAATCTAGGATCATCTAGTCGATTTCAAATTCTCTAATCTGTGAATTCAATAACATCTCTCACCCAGTCCTTTTCTTACCCTTGTCTGGTTTGTGCACTGCACGTTGTTCAAGCAATGGCTTACCCTTTCTAATGTAGTTATATATCAACTCTTGCAGTCCCTCTACTATTTTATGGTCCCTTAGGAGCTTCATACATGTCTATAAGAATGATTTAAACAAATTAAGGATTTGTTGCCTACACAGTAATGACTTCTTCAAGCTTCATTTGTGCACCTTGAATTTTTGATGTGGAAGCTCCCAAATCTGCAAAACTATTTTTCGCCTCAATAAAAGATTTATTTGCCTTATTTAAATCAAATCTAGCATCTTTTTGAGGAACCTTACGTATCCATATATTTTCTTCTGGTTGTTTTCCTTTATCCTCCCCAGTAGTTATACCACTTCGTGCTCTATGACGTTATCAAACTGTTGGGAATATTGACAAGAGCGGTGTGTTGGGTTTTGAAAATCCCGCGCAAAGTTGCTTGGTTCCCCACAATTGTAACAAATGATCTATCTGTGACCTCTTCCATCTCCTCCCCCTCGTCCCTAGAATCCTCTATTTGCTGCAGGTGTGCCTTGATTTTGTAGAGGACATGACTCAACCTATACTCTATATGTCATATTTTTGTCCATCATTAACTCGTAGCTTTGGCAAATGCGCTCATCATGACCTACAGACTTACAAAAATTGCAAAACAATTGTTTGGGAGTTTGTACAAACTTTTGCAACAGATGGAAATTGTTTATCGTATGTTTTCCTTTGACTGGTAGATAGCGCACCACAGTACCACATTGGTACTCGATCCAACCTTATTTTTTGGATTTAGGGGGATAGGACCTCCCCTAATTAGATAGTTTTGATACATCAGGAAATGATCCTTCTCATGACCATGTCCTTTGCACTTTAAGCACCATACTTTTGTGCCAGTCTTACTTTGGACCTCTTTCCCCTTTGTAAGATCTTGCAACTCCATATGTAGGTTAGCCAACTGTGACTAAATCTTTTGTACTCCTAAAATGTATCCTGAATAGGTGATGCCTCCAACTTCATAGAAATCTCCAGAGCTTTTGCCTATGTTTCAAGATTCTGCTATGACAATGGTAATCTAAAATGAGGTAAGAACGAAGCAATATACCAATCCTTATGATGCTCATCTGAGATCTGTAGATTAGTCCGTTGTAGCAGACATTTCGACCTTTGATCAAAATCCCATGCAGATTCATTCACCCTCTTCTTAATTTCTTTGACCTCAGTTACGAAGTGGTATTTTGACTTAGGTTTCTTGAATTCATTATTCAATGCACCTTTTTTATCTTTCAACGTTGTAGTTGGGTGAGTCGTATTGTACTAAATATACCAGCTCAGTGCCTTATCTTGCAATGATGTGACCAGTTGTGCTTTATTCAGATCATCATCTGTTATCTATTGTGACTTCCACACAACATTTGCTACAAACCAGAATTGTTCAAGATCTTCAATCCCCAGGCCCTTGAATATAGGCGTATTCATAGTATTCTCCATATTGAATAGCATAGTTGGAGGTGGAGGTGGAGGTGTAGGTGTGTGAGGTGGAGGTGGAGTGGATGGATGTCGTATTCCAGAAATACCCTAAATTACCATCTGTGGTGCACCTTGAAGTGTCTTCATACGATTAATCTCTTTGTCACTATCAGATGCTTCCAACAAAGGACTTTATTCTACACTTGAATCTAGATCTCTTCTACATGGTCAATTCTCCTCTAAACATCAATTTAATGGCATAACCTGTTTCTCACACAATAACATCTTAATCCAGTTTTTCAAAGACTTCAAATACTTACCTCTTGGTCCTTTGAAAAAACAGTGTTCAGCTTCACTATAACTAGCATACATATCAATCACGAACTTAATAATAAATCCACCCAAAATACTATCGATCTGATAATCGACAACCTTCACGATCTTGTTTGCTAATCTTTCTGGGCATCTTCCTAACTATGAATTCCACACAATAGGTTTATCTACTTTCCAGTTACCTTGACCATCCACCAATTTAGCCAACCATTTGTATAACTCACACAAAAAAGAGCAGAAGAAAATTTTGTGTCCTATATATAGGTATCTATTCAACCACTCTTCTTTCGACAAACGTAGATTCCTATTTTCTTGAGCTGTAAACTCGTGCATCTTTCGATCTATTCACTTTTCCATCACCTTTTTTGTCAGTATCCACTTATGCCACATCACACATTCCTCAGATAGATCCCGGTCCTGGCAACGAAACCATTTGTTGGCTTGAGGGTGCTTGGACCCAGGTTCAAAGTTAGTTGCGCTAACCAACAAAACCCTACACTTCCGGCCCTTTCGGCAACAACCCACATAGCACAAGTTGTAATATCACCCAAGGTAGCATTGGGGGATGCTAGAACCAAGTTTGTGCATCCAAATGACTATGTGATGTGTTTCTGTTAAACTTAGGGCTTTTTCCCGACCGTTGCAAACCCTAATCCTTAAAATTTGGAAACTTTAGCAACTAATAGTTAGCATATGTAAACCCTTCTCTGATTGTGCTAAACATTCACAACATCATATAAATAAGAATATCTACTTATTCACGCATTTGTTAATTACTTTTTCAGATTAATTTCATTCAATCAAATTAGAAATACAATAAATTCATAGAGAGACAATAATACACAGATATGTAAGTAACTCTTCAAAACAACCTTTATTATTCTTAGATATTCAATTACATACTCTTCCAACCCTGCACACACAATTGCAGGGGCCCGCGTACTTAGCTATGGACTTACCAAATTCTCTGTGTGCACAACTATAGGAGCCTTCCCCTTCGCCTAAGTACAGAAAAAAGACCCAAACCTTGCACTTCTTACTTAGGTCATGGATTGACTCCTATAACTCTTCTACGACTCCTTTTTATATCTTTCTTCACTACAATACCATGGTCCACGAACCATGGGTGGGTCACAAAACAACTTGACTCTTTAACAAACTAAAGGGCTTTGACCTTCCTAAAGCCCCTTTGACTCCCATCAACTTGTGCTACTCACGCTCCACTCCTCAAAATGCAGAGACTTTACAATATTAACAAAAATTTTACAAAATTTGATCCAAGGGGACCCCATCCCAACAAGAACATTGTCCTCAATGTTCTACGGCACCTACAACCACAAAAATTGTTGAAAAGAAAAACATACTTCCCATGGAGCTTTATAACCCATCTCGTTGCAGTATTTATAATGAAAAACCTTCTCAAAGCAAAACCATCATGACAAACATGACAACGATACTGCTTATTGGAGATTTATAACATAACTCATTGTGGTATTCACAATAACAACCATATATGAATATGTACATATACCAAAACGTTTTTTCCTCAACTGAAAAAAATGAAGGATACGTATTTTGCATTTGATTAGCCATCTCCCATGTAGATTCATTGGGCCCAAAGTTCTTCCACTACACCTTAGCTTTCTTGATTGCTTTGTTCTAGAGCATGAGTTGTTTCCAATATGCATTGAGGTTCTAGATAGAATTCTCCTTTTGGTTCCACCTACAATACATACCAATCAATAACATGATCAACATCCTTTACATATATTTTAAGCAATGAAACGTGGAAAACATCATGCAATTTCACTGTAGGAGGCAGTGCAAGTCCATAGGCCACTGGTCCAATCCTCTCAAGGATCGTAAAAGGCCTGCAATAACATAGTGCTAACTTGGCACATGATCTAATCCTCATGGAGATCTGCTTGGGCTTGATACACAAATACACATGCTCCCCAACCTGAAACTCCTTAAATGCCCTATGTTTGTATGCATAACTCTTATGTTTGTCTTGTGCTACCTTTAGATTCTTCTTTATAACTTGAATTTTTTGTTCATGTCTATGAACATGTCTGATCCAAAAAGTACCCCATTCACTGAATCACTCGAACTGATGGGAGTATTACAGCTCCACCCATACAATGCCTCAAATAGGCTCATGCTTAGTGACTCTTGATAATTATTGTTGTAAGAAAACTCAACCAATGGAAGATACTCATCCCACCTCCTCCATTGATGCATCACATACATCCTCATCATATCATCCAGTATCTTGTTGACCCTCTCTATCTTTCCATCTGTCTACGGATGATAAGTTGTATTAAAGGCCACCTTCGTCCCCAATCTTGCAAACAACTCCTTCCAAAACTTGGAAGTGAACTTGGCATCTTTGTCTAACACAATCTTATTCGAAACACTATGCAATCTCATGATCTCCCTAATGAAGACTTGTGCCACCTCACCAGTTGAATAAGTAGTCTTCACTGGAATGAAGTGAGATACCTTGCTTAATCTATCTACCACAACCATGATAGAATCATGTTTTCTTGATGTCCTTGGAAGACTTGTGATGAAGTCCATGGAAATAAACTCCCATCTCCATTCTAGAATCAGAATAGTCTGAAGTAATCCACCTATATTCTTACACTATGCTTTCTCCTGTTGACAATCCAAACATCTAGCCACGAACTTTGCTACATCATTCTTCAGATTCGGTCAGTCATAGAACTTCTTCACTACTATCAACATTTTCTAATATCCTGGGTGACCTGAATATGGATTTACATGAAATTCCCTCAAGATAATCTTCTTTAGCCCACTGTCATCCGACACATAGATCATGTCCCTTAATCTCACCAAACCACCTTTCGTGCGACAATATTCCACATCCTGATCACCTGTACCCTATTGTAACCTATAAGTTCCTTGTATGTGTCACCTTACTGTCCTGCCTAGAAGATACAATCCTGTAAATCTACCCCATATGAGCTCACTACTACAACATGGTTCAACTGCACTTCCCTTATGAGAGCATCTGCAACTCTGTTCTCCTTACCCTTGATGTATATGATATTGAAGTCAAATTCATTAAGGGTATTCAATTCGGTTGGTAAAATAGTTATCTCAACCCACTGTGATCGCTCATCAACACAAACCTCCTACCAAGAAGATAATGTCTCCACATCTTCAAGGCATGAATAATAGTTGCCAACTCAAGGTCATGAGTCACATATTTATACTCGTGCTCGTTTAGTTTCTTGGACTCATAGCATATCACCTATCCTTCCTGCATAAGGACTCCACCGAGCCCCCTCTTACATGCATATGTACACAATACAAACTCTTTATCTAGAGCTACAACCTTAACAATGGAGCATTCATCAATAATTTCTTTAAAAATTCAAAACTATTTGCACACTTCTCTATCCATTCAAACTTCTTACCTTTCCTCTATAATGATGTAATAGGACTAGAAATGAGTGAGAAGTTCTTGATGAACCTCCTATAGTAACTTGCTAACCCAATGAATGATCTGACTTCATACACATTTCTAGGAGCTACCCACTCCATGGTAGCTCTTACCTTTTTTGATCTACTGCTATGCCTTCCCAACATGTCCCAAGTAATGCACTTTTGTCTGAATGAAATTTCACTTGCTAAGCTTGGCAAACAACTGAAGCTCTCTTAGCAACCTCAACATTGTTTCTAAATTCTCGGAATGTTCTTCCTCATTCTTACAATATATCAAGATGTCATCAATGAAAACTATAACAAACTTGTCGAAATAAGGAAGCAACACATTATTCATCAAGCACATAAAAGTAGTTGGATCATTAGTCAAACCGAATGGAGCTACAACAAAATCATAATGTCCATACCTAATTCTGAAGGCTATCTTGTAGATTTCCTCTTATTTCATACGTACCTGATGGTATCCTGATCTCATATCAATCTTCGAGAACATTGTTGCTCCCTTCAATTGATAAAAAAAGTCATCAATCCTCGACAACAAATCTATATTCTTGATCGTCACCTTGTTCAACTTCTTGTAATCAATGCACAACCTGAGAGTACCATCCTTCTTCTTCACAAACAATATTGGTGCACCCTATGGTGATGCACTTGGCCTAATGTATCCCTTATCAAGCATTTCCTTTAAATGCAACTTCAACTCTACTAACTTTGGTGTGCTCATCCTGTAAGGTTCCTTTGATGTTGGTGCTTACCCTGGTACCAACTCAATAGAAAAGTCTAGTTTCATGTAGGGAGGAAACTTTTGGAATCTCTGTTGGAAACACATCTTGAAATTGTTGTAGGATAGGGTACCTATTGAATATTTGTGCATCTTCAACATTCTTACCCTTTTCACTAGAGATATGGACTGAAAACATCACACATCCTTTCCTGAAACTTCACTAAGCCTACATAGTGGTGACCATCCTCATTGATGCAGGGTTCTTATTTCCCTGCAAGATTCTATTTTCCCAATTATCATCCAGGCACTCAATATACTTGTCATAATGATCTACTTTTGTCATGGAAAGATACATCTAATCCATACCTAAAAGAATACTATATGATCCCAATGGAAGTACACTCAAATGTGTTGCGATAGGCATACCATTCAAATCAAATGCACAAGCTCTTACCTAGTGATGAACTCTCTTCTTAGTACCTATAGCCAACTGCACCAAACAAGACTCTACATGGACTTCTTTTCTCAAGCCACACTTATCTACCAGGTTGTTATTAACATAACTATAATTAGATCTAGGATCAATCAAAATAGAAATAACTTGATCACAAATCTTACCACCCATCTCAAGAATAGATGTTTGGTGATCCACCTGCATATTTTCCACAACTGCATAAATTCAAGGAATACTATGACCAACATCCCTAACTGTCTACACCTCCTGATCACTATAGATCAGAGGCCTACCTCCCTTGTACAATGGACAATCCTTATTATGATGATCTTTTCCACATATCCAACACTCCAATGGTCCTCTACCATCACCTCTAATCTACTACTCTTTAGGCTACGACCCATGCCCCTTCTCTACTATGTTGAAATTCTTGTAAGGAACCACATTTTCTATCTCACCTGCATCCTGAGGTCTTCCCTGCTTCAGTGGCCACTTCTATTTAATTTTCTCATTTCCCTTCAAGTCACATTTAGGCTCAAATTTTTCTTTGACTTGTCATAATAATGCTTTAGCTTCCTGGTGGCTTCCTCCAATGATCTAGGCTCATCAAAATAAATCTGGTCTCTATATGTTACTGGCAACCCACTAATGAATCTCTGGATCTTAGCCTTCTCATCCTTGAGATAAGGCACATACCGAGCAACAACTCTAGGAACCCATTAGTGTACTCATCATCTTATGAGGCCTGAATGTTGGTGATGAATGAAGCGAGTTTTTTGTTACTATGGATGATCATTTGAATTTGTGCTTTCTCAAACACTTCTTATTGCTTTGTTTTCTTTACCAATTCAGACGTTGCCCCTTTGCGTTGTGTTAATAACTCATGCATGACAATTATGGTTGTATGGAAATCCTTGAGGTATTTAGCATTATCCTTGTACTTATGTTGCATGACATGCAAGTGGAAAATTACTTTATGTGTGGTGACAAGCTCCTCATAAAGACTTTGCATGGTTTCTCCCAATGCCAATATTTCACCAAGTATGGCTACCTTAAGTTTTTCCAAATATACCTATGCAGGAGCTGCTTTTTGGACCTCTTGGATTTGCTCAATTTGTTTCCTTGTAGCTTGTAATTTATTTTCCATCTGCCTATTCTCAGCCATGAGATACTAAGTATTTGACTTGGTAGCACTACGAAGGCCAAGGTTGTTGTAGTATGATTATACAATAGTGTGGATTTCATGGTGAAATCACATAATATCCCTTTAATTGGCCCACTCATCAAATACCAACACAAGAATCAAGTCAGGAATGCGGTTGAAGAATACTTGGACTAGCTCAGGAAGATTGCAACCAAGGAAGATATGTAGTTGAATAGGAACAATATGTAGAACTTGGTAGCCCTTTCTAGATCGACACCATGTTGCTCCTGCTGAAGAAGAAAATTCAAACTGGTTCCAAACCATTATACTCAGATGCAATGGAGGCTATAATCTTCTTCTAACCTAATCCCATCACATAGTTTGGGGAAGTCATTGCACAATAAATCTTGGCACCACTATGCGACTGAGAAACTACAATTTGAAGTGGTTGAGCTAGAGTTTCCCCAAACTCAAGTTTAACTTGTTTTGTCTTAATAGGTTGTCTAATTGAATCAACCTAATTTTTCCTTACATGGGTATGAGTGATATTGTAATTCTTTTTAAATTAATTGTAAGTGAAATTCCAATTGTCAATTGTGGAATGTGAAGAGTCATTTTGTAATGAAAACCAAAGGTCATGGTTGAAGGAAGTCAAAGAGCCACAAAGGGACATGAATAGTCACCCATTTTTTTTATAAATATACCATCATTATTTGGAACACATGAATTTAGCAATTGATAGCCATGATAAATATTCAATTAATAAATGAATAGATGATGTTTACATTTTGTGAGAGGCCCTGGCTATATACTGCCTTGGGTGCCTCTTGGTGACCTAATAACTTATAAACTAACTAATTTTTTTATATAACATTTCCTTCCTCTCAAAAGAATGCTTTGTCCTCAAATCATACGTAACGACAGATGTTGTTGACGAAACTCTTCAGTCTCTCAAGAAGCTTCTTCTTCTGGTAAGTCCTTCCACTTGATCAAGTATTCCTTGATTGCACAAGATCGAAGCTTCCTTTCTCTAGTAGATAAGATGCCTTATGGTTCTAAAATAACCCTTCCTTCATCATCTAGGGATGGAAGCATTGTTTGTGTTGATTAATGGTCGCCCAGTGCCCTTTTAAGGTAGGAGACATGGAAGACATTGTGAACATGACTTTTCTCTAGAAGGCTTAAAGTACATGCAACTTGGCTGATGTTTTTATTGATCTGATATGGTCCATTGAACTTTGGTGCCAATTTATTTTTACCTTTTTGTTTCAAGGACAACTATTTGTATGGATGGAGCTTGACAAATACCCATTCTCCAACTTCAAATTCTCTTTCGGCTCTATTTCGATATGCTTGTTGCTTCATGCAGTTCCTTCCATTATTCAAGTTCTCTTTTAGGGTTTGGACGATTTTTTGGGTTTATTCTAGTTGGTTTTTAACAGCAAGTGGATTTGTGTGGATGGTAGCTAGATCCTTCCATTTCAGAGGTTCGTACCCATACAAATCTTGGAATGGAGTCATTTTTATTGACGTATGATAAGTAGAATTATACCACCATTCAACAAGATGCAACCACTGGGCCCACTTATTTTGTTTTTCTGTAGCATAACAACATAGGTATGCTTCCAAACATTTATTGATAACCTTTGTTTGTCCATCTGTTTGAGTGTGATAAGTGGAACTCATATTTAGGTATGTTCCTATGTGGTTGAACAATTCCTTCCAGAAATTACCCTTGAATTTGGCATCTCTATCACTCACAATGACTTTCGAAAAATAATTTATATATATATTTACAAAATATTTCATAGATTTGTTTAGCCGAGTCTGATTTATTTATTTCCATAAAGTGAGCATATTTGGTGAGTCTGTCGACCATTACGAAAATCTTGTCCTTGCCTTCAGATATGGCTAATCCCTCAATAAAGTGCATTGATGTTTCTTCCCATTTCTAATTTAGAATGTTTAAGGGGTGAAGTAATCTAGGTGTCATAATATTTTCACTTTTATTTCTTTGACATGTGTCACATTCTACTACATACTTTTGAATCATCCCCTTCCAAAAGAATGATTGACGTGAATTGTAGTAAGTTTTAAAGAATCCTACATGTCCGGCTGACAGTGAATCATGTGACTCCTTGATTATCTTGGATTTGAACTTGGAGTTTGCATTAAGATAGATTATTCCTTTGTACCATAGTATATCATTCTTCCATTCAAATTTTGAGTTGTCTAGAAGCTTATTGATTATCGCAGTTATTTCTAGATCCTTGGCATACTCACTTTGAACCTCATTAAGCCATTCATGAAAAACAATCGAGACTGCAAGTAGTGTTGGTTCTTTGTCTTTCCCAGATAGGGAATCTGCTACAACATTGTCTTTTCCCCTTTTATGTAGTATCTCCATGTCAAAGCAGAAAAAAAATTCAATCCATTTTTGTTGTTCTTCAGAAAGTGCTTTTTGTTGAAGGAGGTGCTGGAGACTGTTATCGTCCGTTCGAATGGAAAACTTACTTCCCAAAAGATATTGTCTCCACTTAGCCAGTGCCTGCATAACAAGGAGAGTTTCCTTTTTATATGTGGACTTGAGACGTTCTCTTTTATTGAGCTTCCTTATTTCAAAATATATTGGATGCCCTTCTTGCATTAACACTACAACCATACCGAATCTGGAAGCATCACACTCAACGATAAATGGTTTAGAGAAATCTAGAGTTGCCAATACTAGGGCATTAGACATAATTTCCTTCATTTCTTCGAAATAACTTCCTACTTCCTCATCCCAATCTTCTTTAAAAGGTTCGTCAGAGGTACAGTTATATGTTCGTAGTTTTTTAATAAATCTTCAGTAATATCCAGTCAATCCTAAGACCCTCTTAGCTTGGATACATTAACCTTTTGGTCCATTCCTTTATAGCTTTGATTTTATTAGGGTCCACTTTTATGCTTTCATGGTATATAATGTTTCTGAGGTATTCTACTTTTTCCTTTCCAAAGGTGCATTTGGATTTTTTTGCGTAGAACTAATGCTCTTTTAGTAGTGTAAGAACTTTATCCAGATGTTGTAAGTTCCCCTTCCAAGTTTTACTGTAAATTATAATATCATCAAAGAATACTAATATACACTTCCTAAGATATGGATGAAATAATTCGTTCATAGTGGCTTGGAACGTTGTTGGTGCATTGGTTAACTAAAATGGCATTACTTTAAATTCATAGTGACCTTCATGTGTTCGGAATGTCATTTTTGGTATGTCTTCCAACCTGATTCTAATTTGGTAATAGCCTGACCTTAAGTCCAATTTTGAGAAGTGTTTTGCACCATGTAGTTCATCAAACATTTCATCAATATGTGGAATTAGGAATTTGTTTTTAATCATTATTTTGTTTAATCCTCTATAGTCAATGCATAGCCTTAATGAACCATCCTTCTTCCTTACCAATACCACTAGAGCAGCATACATACTTTTACTTTTCGAGATGATCCCACACCTTAAAGGGTCTTGGATTAATCTCTCCATTTTCGTCTTTTGGTGATGTGGATATCAATACGGCTGGTGAGATCTAGTATTCTAGCAATAATGCTGCAACTCCTGGGGATTCCTTATTTACTTTTATCAACCCGGTAGTTCATAACAAACTTGGAAGCGATGGTGTTGTATGCACAATTACTAGCTCTTACTGCACGCTGTCACTTGATCAATTGGTGCAAGTTCACCAAGAGCTTAAGCCAACTTCTATGACTTCTCAGAAGAAGCTTTTACTGTGATGGAAGAAAGCTAACTCTACAAGGGCTATTCTACTTGTAGAAAGAGAAGGAAAATTGAAATGAAACACAAACCCTAGCAAACTCTAGCAAACCCTAATTTTGTAAGAAAAGAGATGGAAACTACTGAAATGGGTGCCATTGGCTACTGAAAAGGTAAATTGCATTTATTCAAGCTACTTCTGAAAAGAAATGAGAAGAAATCATCTTTTTGTACTTTTGAGTATTTTTATGTGGAATTATTATGCTTATGGTTTGACTTTTTGATTGATTGTGACTGTGTAGAGGTTTGGTGGCAAAGGAGGATGGAGTTGGCTTTTTCTGAAGATGAGGAAGGTGTGGAGAGGTCCTAAGAAGTCTCTCGTACCCTTCTGGAGACTTCCATTGTGATCAGACTTCGAAAAATCACTCACATGAACTTCTACAGGAGGCTGCAGGGGATCTATAGGAGGTTCTACAGGAGCAAGCTGAAAGTGGTTTTTGGAGGTTTGAAGGTGTAAAAATGGTGGGAAAAGGGAAATGAAGGCTGGATGAAGGTGTTGGAGGGTTTAGGACTTTGTCAATGAAGATCAGGAAAGAAAGAGATGGTTGGATTTGTTCAAAAGGGAAGAAAACAACTTTGTACAAAAACGCAGAAATTTGGCAGATGGGTGAAATGAGGCGAATGAGTGGGGAATTCTTAAGAGATGAACTGATACAGGTTGTGCTATGGAGGAATGATAAGATGGAGTGTTCTACAAGTGAGCTACACACTTAATTCCCAAAATTGACCTAAGCAAGAACCAAAAAACAGAGTTTGTCTATTTTGACCTAAAATCTGACCTAAAAACAGAGACCTACTGAACAAAACCTCATGAATAGAAAATTATGTGAGAAAGCCATGGTAAATGAACAAGAATTGATCTAAGCATGTGAATTCAAACTAATATATAGTTTTTCAACTCAAAACATCACACTAGCAATTGCATAAAGGGCAAAAATTGTGTTTTTAGTGACAACAGTAGTGCCTTGACCTCAAATCATGGTCCCAAGAAGGGAGAAAGGAGGTCAAGACATTTTGGTAGCCTTTTTGGATCTTTCCCTATTACTACGGCAAACTACTTAAGCAAATTGAAGCAAGAACACTATTTTAACAATCAAAAGCAACCTATTTTACCAAAGCAAAATTTAACCTAAACAACAGAAATTATCCTATGAATGCAAGCAAAAAACATATAAATACACAAAGGATGTGCTTGGCAGCTTAGTTTGGGCCCTAACCCAAGAGCTTCAACCCTCTATAAAAGATTAGTGCTAGTTCAAAACTAGATTCATCTTCATTGATCAAAAAATAACTATTACATCACAAAATTGTCTTCAAAAAGAGCTCGAAAATGAGCTGAGTACAAGGCTGCACAAAAGTGTGAAAATAAAATATCAAATGGCTAACCTACTGAGGCTTGAAGACGTTTTATTTATACAAGTGAGGTCTCCCAATAGTTCTCCTAAACTTAAGGAACTCGTCTGCCTAAAACTGGAGATAATAGCAGCCCTACTTGACCTGCTCAGTTGCCCCTTGGAATCATCGAAGTGGTGGCCTTTGTACTCCGAGTTGTTGATGGAGAACTTGAGGAAGGGGTAATTAATGAAGAAGACACCCCTCCTATAATCCCTCAGCCCTGTTTCCTTGAATTTGGCTGCCATTTTTCTCATAAATGCCTAGTCCTTGTCCAGAAATTGTCCGAAAATCTACAATAAACACTCATTAGACTATGTGGTAATGTGACTATCCCATTCACTCAATTGACATAAATATATTTAAAAACATGCACAAAACTATTGAGAATGGTGGATTAAATGAAAATAATAGGTAGAATGAGCCCATATAGTTACCCATTTCTGGGGCTCATCATCACCCACCTGCTGAATGGATTGCTCATCCTCTAAGCAACTAATTCAGTTCTTCATCTTTAGTAGCTTTAATAGCTTCCCTGACATCCCAAGCCTTTGATGTTATATCCTCTTCTCTATCATGGAAACTTGCTTTTCTATCCACCTCCTCCCAATGTTTCTATTCTTCCTCCTCTTTAACCCCTTCCAATAGTCCTAGCAGTAGTGGAGGACTGAACTTAAGGCCAATCCAATTGGCTTTCAAGGTTTGCATTGATTGTTTATATAGGGGCACTCTCATCATAGCCTCCCTCATTCTAGTTGGGGAGTGATACTCCCTAATATTTAGGCTATGCGACAAGGTATTCCACCTTCTCATGCATGCATGAAGGTAGTCATCGCCAAATAGTCTCTCCATATCTTCAAAATGAGCGATAGCTTGTGCTTGTATGTCAACATAATTAGGGAGAACTTGAGGATTGTCTGCAAGGTGTTGATGGCCATAAATGAGAGCTAAGGGGTTTTTTGGTTCTGCCCTTATCATGAGGGGTTCACCTAGCTCCTTTGTCATGATCTTTGAATTTCCACTGCCCTCTTTTCTTCATGGCTCAACCAAGAAGCCACAGCCATAAGATGTAGGTCTCCTAGTGCAGCATTTGGATCCCATAAGTTCATGTCTGGTAGTGCCATATTATGGAGGTAAAATTTTGCTAATTTGGCTTTATCCTTGGATGAACTATTATCACAAAAATGCATAAACTGGTCATAATTTTGGAATGGGATTGTGCCCCTTTGGGCGAATGTTTTAATCTGGAACTGGAGCCATTGGTCTTTGAGATATAGTGCATAGGATCTAGCTGGTTATCTACACTGCAAGGCCTCCATTGCCCAGCTGGCCATATAGGCCATCTAGGCTTCCTTTTCCTACAACTGCTATTTCATCAGCATTTCAACATCGATTTGTGGCTCTTCATCTTACTGTTGTTTCTCTGTTGCTTCATTATCTGCTAAGGGACCTTCTTGTTGTTGTTGTCCTTCAAATGTTGTCCTTCAAAAATTGGCAACTTGTCTCCCCCTTGAGTTTCCCATTCCTGTAACTGTTTTTTCAGTGGTTCATTTTCTTCCTATGGTTGGGATTTTCTAATGCTCTCTATGTGCCTTACCATGTCCAAATCCCTTCTCAACTCTCTCAACTTGTCTTCCAGGTGCCTTATATCTTCCACTCCTTTAGATTTAGCAATCTGCATCCAGGTGTGGGTTCTGACCCTTTCTTTTTCTAATTCAAAGAAAAGAGGCACAGCGAATTTTTATGGGATGATCTTCCCACCTTCTAGAAGATTGTAATATGAGTCTAAATTAGGCTGAGGTCTTGGCTCAAGTATTTCTTTTGCCTTACCTTCCTCTTGTGGCTGTTCTGCTGCCTTCTTTTCCAATTGTTTAGTTTCTTTTAGCTTGGCCAATGTCTCCTGTAGAGAAGTTTGGGCTTCCTATAGGACTGCCTTGGAGTGCATCAATTCGATTCTTTCCTTCCAGGTGGAGGTATTGGGACTCCCTCTCTTATAGGTGATAGAGATTTTGTGGGAGATTCCTCATTTTTCTTAGTATGTGCATCCTCAATGATTATGGGTTCTTTTGATGGTGGCTGGGGCTTTCCTAATTTAATCCCGGTGCTCCTCCGAGCTTTGAAATATATAGATGTATATCCTTTTCTCTTTCCCTTTTGCTTAGTTGGAGTACTCAATGCAGCAAGTGCTACTGCTGCTTCCCTTGCCAGTGTTTCAAGGGATGTTTCTTCCTGCTATTCTTCTCCTTCATCTCCTGCAGTTTTTCCTATGTCTACTATTTTTACTTTTGTCTCTGCTAGCTCTGGTGATGTTTTCTCCTTATCTTGCTGAGTCTCTGAACAGGAGAGGGCTCTCTCTGTGTCACACTCAGTGAATAAATAAACGATATGGTCTGAGATGAATTACAGTGAATATTGATTTTAGGCTAGGTAAATAAATATGGAAACAAGAAGCAATTTTTTATAAATGACTGAGTTTCTAGGATATATGGGACCAAAGAACAGTATGAGCAGAGAATTTAACACAAAGGCACAGATTACTTCGTGAGGCAAGACAGGCGGAAAGTTTAGAAATTAAATTTGAAATAATGCGGAATGGAAAGATTGCTAAGGAGGATGAAAAGGTCATAAACACATGAATCCTTTTCAATAGAAGAAGAAACACATAACGTGAAACTTTCCCACAGGCAGAGCAATAAACATGAATTCTACCTTATCTTACTTAGAAAATTTCAGTGGAAACGAATATGAATGAACTGTGAAACATAACGAAATACATATGAAACATAAAGAGAACACATTTGCTACACTCACACCACATGAATCTCATGAACCAAAGCCACTGCCTTTCATTAATTCTCTGTCAAAATATACAATGAAGAACTGAGTTTCTCTCCCACAGTCTCCCAGAAATTACAACCAACCCTTTGCAAATGGTTTTGCATCCAATAAATAGACTGCCATTGGGAAATAGAACGACCCATAGTTGGGGAGTTTTTCAAATGATTATAAACAGGAAATGGAAATCCAACCATTAGTTACAGGTGCAGCGTTACAAAAATGACAAATGGCTTGGGTGACTGCTTGCCTTCCTTTGCCACTTGGATAGAAGCCAACCTTTAGCGAAAATACTCTTTAAACTTTGCCTTAATTGCCAAAAAAAGTTTAGTGTAAATGAGTGGGCCCACTTGGAGAAAGTCGCGAATCGAAATTTTGTGGAGCGGAAGTGATTTTGGCCTTTGGGTCTATATGCACCGCGCCCAAATATATATGCGCCGTGCCACTTTGGAGGCGATTTTGAGGTACTTGATGAAGTCCAAATTGTGCCCAAGTGTGCTTGTTGGAAATCCCTACCTATCTACTTTCCAACCCAAGTGGAATTTCTGAATTTGGTGCTCATTTGCCCCTCCAAAACTTCATTCTCCCAGGAGTGCTTCCTGTGTGTCAAAATAGGGGCAAAGAGGTCATTTTTTGAGAGTTTTTGACCTCCTGGGGACTCAAAACTTACCCAAACTTCTTGGCCATGCGCCAGCAGTAATGATTTTTCATGCTGAATCCAAAAATGCAAACCATTTGTTATTTGGAGCTCCCAATCCTAAGTCGCACCAGTGGCGCGGCGCACAAGGAGAAAAACCCTGTTTTGTGCCCAAAAATTTGTCACGTGACCAAAATTGCCCCAAATTTTTTGAAATTTTGGCTGGAGGTTCCCTATGAAGTGCTATGCTAGGCCACAGAGGCTTCAGCCAAGATTCGGAGCCGATCTTGCTCTTTTTGCCTCTTTTTCCTTTTTGTCGCTTTGCTCAATCTCATCTTCAAACTCTTTATTCGAGCCTTTGAACTCATGTTCCGTGCCCTGTAGTGATAAACCATCCACCTCAATATGGTTTTGTCCTTGTCGACCTTCTCTAACAGTCTCTCAAGGTGGATGTTGATACGCTCGAGCCAAGACTCTCGGTCATTGTTAATCTCTTGCTCTAATGGAGTGAGCTCAATCCTCCTATGTTGGGCAGCTTGGCGATTCTCACGAATGTTTTGCAGATCCATGATCTCATGCTGGTCCTCAAGCTATTTTTTCCTCTGCTCCAAATACCTGATAATCCACTTAGCCCTCTCCAAATTTATAGACAAGGCTTGGATCTCCGTTTGCTGCTCTTGAATGGTCCTCCTAAGTTTGGCACTCTCCACATCTACATCATCATCATGAATGAAGATGAATTCAGCCTCTTTTTCACCTGATGGCCCCTCGTCATGCATGGGCCTCTTGCCCCTGTCCTGTACCTGCATTGTTGATGTCGGAAGCGAGGCCCCTTCCACCCCGGGTGGAGATAACACTCGATTTGCAGCTGTAAACAAATGTCTACTGCCTCTCTGATAGGCGATGAATACTGGCATAGTAGTGGTCTCATGGCACTCATACTGATGAGAAGGACCACCTATCTCATTTTCAACCTCTGATAATACCTGTGAAGTGCTAAAGAGGTCACAGGAGATGAAGTCATCCCAAGTAATGCCCTGTAATCCCAGCTGATGAACCACCAAAATCTTGATAAGAGAAAAGTGATAAGCATTGTTAAGTTGCTGATGAGGGGTCTTGTGCTGCATGAAGGTGTTCATCTTCTCTATGTTCCTGCAAATGAAATATGGGATGTTCATCATCCACACCCTAGTAAAGTGCATGAGCAACTTGATGTGATAGGCATATAGACGAGAGAACCTCCCCTCACAGCTGAAATATTTCTTGATCAATTTCATGAGTGGAGCATATTCATCTTTCAAATATCGGAATGGAAAGACTCTTTGGAGCTGCCTCAAGAAGCTAGCCTTAATGTAAGGCTCATAATGCTGCTGATCAACCTTTTGTTTCTTGTGCCATGGTTCTCCAACATTCCGTATGTCGGTTGCTAATGAGACAGTTTCAACTATAAGTGTGAAGGTGACACCGGCCAAGATAGAGTGATCTCCATGCAAGTGAAGCACAAAAAGATGGGCCAACTCACGATGAACTCGAACACTAGCCACCTTTTGACAAAACTCCAAACATGACAAATGCTGGAAACATGACATAGCAAGAGGGCAGGCCTGCAATTCTGTGAGGGTGAATGGTTCATCCCTAACATGTTTGCCACTTTTGTGATGTCTCCGGGGAGCCTGTTCTTCTGAGGATGAATCATTTTGAGTTTCCACCTCATACTCCGATGAATGCTCAAATGCCATAACTGTTGTATATGGACTGTGCTTGGATGGCCCTTTGATGATGGTAGTGAAACTATGTGTTGTTGTGATCTCTGCCACCAAGGGGAACAATGCAAAAAGGGAGTGTTAGGAAGGGAATAATATGATGGGATTTAGGGGTTATGGGGGGGAATTTTGTTTAGAGACATGTAGGAGGGTTTGGGGATTTGATAAGGTAGGGTTTTGGGGTTTTATGTTTGACAAATAAGTGTAGGGGATAGGGAATAGAGTTTTAGGGTAGGGAAAATGGGGAAAATGGGATAGGGGGGAAGGGAACAATGTAAAGAAGGGGGAAAATGAGAGGTGAAAGAGGAGCCTTGGCATCAACACAACAAGTTTGCAACCCTAGCAACAATGGTTTTGATGATTTCAAGTGGTAGGGTTTATGATTTTTTATTGCAACTATACAAGGCCATAAACCATCATCATGTTCACAAAATTTGATGAGCAACAAAGATTTAGACCCTACCTGGCAATTGGAAGGGATTCAAAGCGATTTGATGCAAATTTGGCACAAATTCGGGCCTTTGTGGGTGTGTGTCGTGCAGCAAACCCAGTGCGCTGCGCTCTGTCTGTGCATCGCGCCCGTGTATTTCCACCACTATGGAGTCGCAACCTGTGCACCGTGCCCCTCTGTGTGTGTCGCGCCCTTGAAAACTCCTCCAAACTCACTCAAAACGCATGCAAGTTTCTCCCAATCACTTTGCATTGTTTCTCTATAACCTTGGTATGCAAGATGACTATGTTTCTTGTGGAAAATCTATATAAAGGCATTTGGAGTCATGGGTTTGATTTTTGTTTCTTCAAAACCCACTTTCCTAATGTTTTGTTTTGACACTTTTCTCTGATTTAATGCAACTCTGTATTTCACTTTTCCCTTTGAATTTTTAGCTAAAATGATGAAATTTTTTTACACTTTTTGCAGGGGTTGTTGACATGGCATTTGGCCAAGGAAACCATGACTGCACCTGAAGAGATCAACTGGAAACTTTTTTGAAAATTATCACAAATGACACACTGTTTGTCTTTTCCTCAAAACAGAGTTTTGAAGAACAGTCGTAATCTGTCAACATGACGATGAAAATCTTTAAATCATAACTTTGTAAGGACCTCCCTCTGGCCTACATGGCTTTATTGGACATGTTTGAAGACCAATTTATCTGATCCCTAGACCTAATGACTAAAAATGACTCTCGTCCATTAAAAGATCAAACATTGACTGTCACAGACTTTAGTGAACATTGATGAAAAGACCTAAGCCAACAGGTGCCAAACATGAGGGGATATGACTGACATGACCTTTCCATCAAATTATGGCATGCCCCTAGCGGAATGTAGCTGATTGAATGGAGCGAGACTCCTAAAAATGAAATGCAGAAAGAGTTTTGATCTATGACGGAGGACTAACAAGACCGACTCTAACACCAGCCATCTTGTACTCAGTTTGCCCTTGAAATCTTTGTATCTTGAATCATACAACAGTGCCCAATCTCCTTGCTGGAAATTTTTTTCTTTGAGGTGTCTGTCATGCCATATTTTTGTTTGAAGTTGGACTACCTCTAAGTGGAGTAGGGCCTGCATTCTTTGTTCATCCAATCCATTTAGTTGAAGCAATCTTTCCTTTTGTGCACGGCTGAGATCTAGGTACAGCTGAGCTGCCATCCTTAATGTGTTATATTCAAATTCTATTGACAACAAAGCCTTCTTCCCATAAACCAGCTCCTAGGGTGTAAACCCTATGGTGGTTTTCCAAGTGGTTTTATAGGCCCAGGTGGTCTCAACCAATCGACCTACCCAATATTTTATGCTACTACTCACTACCTTAGTCAAAATCCCTTCCAAAGCTCTATTAGTGACTTCCACCTACACATTTGCTTGCGGATTATAGGGGGTGGAAGTTCTATGCTTAATCTTGTGGTGTGTGAGCAGGTCTTCAACTAAATTGGAGGTGAACTGACTCCCTTGATTAGTGACTAACTCCCTTGGATAGCCAAACTTGTAGAAGATATTTTCCCTCAAAAAAATCAGCTACTTTTTCTTCTGTTGCTACCTTGATTTCCTTTGTTTCTGCCCATTTCGTCAGGTAATCAGTACACACAATGATGTAAGATTTCTGTCTTGAAGGAGGGTTGATAGGACCCACAAAGTCCATGCCCCACTTCTCAAATGGCTCTAAAGTCACTTGAGGTTGCAAGGGCATCTCATCCCTTGGAGTAGGTTTTCCCATCCTTTTACATCAGTCACATTTACTGATATATCTCCTGACATCTTGATGAAGAGTGGGCCAATAGTAACCTAGTTGCAGAATTTTGAAGGCAATCCTCTTTCCTACAAAGTGGCCCCCATAGAGCCCATCATGACAAGTTAGGAGCATGTCAAAAACTTCCTCCTCCTTGACACATCACCTCAAAATCTAATTTGGGCCAAGTTTAAAAAGATTGTGCCCAATCCAAGTGAATGGGGCACTTTTCCTCCAGATCTTGCTCTTCTCTTTTGAGGACAGGTGTGGCGGAAACTGTGTTGAAACCAAATAATTTTCTATATCAGCAAACCATGGAGAGAGTACTGAAATAGTAAATAGGTGTTCATCTGGCATTTGATCATCCACCATTCCTTCTTCACCTACAGGCAGATCTAATCTAGACAGAAAATCAGCAACAACATTTTCCTTTCTTGTCTTATCAACAATTATCAAATCAAATTGTTGCAATAAAAGTAACCATCTAATGGTACGAGCATTTACATCTAGTTTATTCATCAAATACCTAATTGTAGCATGATCAGTGTGTACGAATGTTTGATAGCCGATGATGTAGTGTCTGAACTTGTTTAGGGAATGGACTACAACTAGGAGCTCCTTTTCGGTCACAGTGTAGTTTAACTCTGCCTTGGATAGGTTTTTACTAACAAAGTATATGGCATAAGATAGCTTCTCTTCAACTTGCCCTAAGGCTACTCCTATCACTTTGTTCGAGGCATTTGTATGAATGTGGAAAGGTAGGACCTAGTTTGGACTGGGGCAGTTACTAGCTTACCTTTCAAGGCATCCAGAGCCTCTTGACAACTATTAGTCCATATGAACTCAGCATCTTTTCCCAAAATACCAAACAATGGAGAGGCTAGCTTACTAAAATCCTTAATGAATCTTCTATAATACCCTGCTAAGCCTAGAAAAATCCGACCATCTCTTACCTTTTGAGGAGGTGGGACCCTTTAGATGATAACAATCTTGTTGGGATCCACTTATAATCCTTGCTAAGAAATTGTATGACTTAGCACGGTCCCTTCAGTCATCAGGAATTCACATCTTTCAGGATGAGGGACAAGTTCATTTCAATACACTTAGCTAAAACTTTCCTCAGGTTAGTCAAAGCTTCCCGAAAGTTAGAACCATAAGGAGTAAAGTCATCCATATAGATCTCCAATGAATCATGAACCAGTTCAGCAAATATGCTCAGTACTTCTCTCTAGAAAGTGGTGGGAGTATTGCACAACCCAAAAGGAAAGTGTAAGTGGTTTTATCTTGGTCTTTCGGGCTGATTTGGATCTAGTTGTACCCGCTAAACCCATCTAGGAAGGAGAAGAACTTCTTCCCTACCAGGCCATCTAACACTTGATCTATGAAAGGAAAAGGGAAATGGTCCTTCTTGGTGGCCTTGTTTAGTTCTTGATAATCTACACATATTCTCCACTTCCCATTTTTCTTTGGCACTAGCACTAAAGGAGAAACCCATTCGCTGTCAAAGATGGGGTAGATGAATCCTGCATCCAGCAACTTTTGCATTTCTTCTTTGACAATGTCCTTGAGGGTCGGATTCATCCTCCTTTGGGGCTGCCTAACTAGTTTACAATCTTCTTTAATATAAATGTGATGAGTGCAGACTAAAGGGTGGAGTCCCTTCATCTCCTTGTAGCTCCAAGCAAAATCATACAAGTGATTGTTCAACAAGCTACACAGTTATTTCTCTTGAGAGGTGGATAGGGATGAGTTGATATTCAAGGTTTTTTCTGGGCCAAATTCCACATTCTTAACTCTGAGAGAGGTCAGATCAGCCACATAGAGATCAACTAAAGGATTGGCTTAGGTTTCTTCCACCAGCTCTTCTAAGGGCAACGCACTGGGGGGTGGATTCTGAATCAAGTTCTCAATAAGATCATCCTCGGTTTGTGAACCCCCCATGGTAGCTTCTACTCAACACAACGGTGCGAAATAGACTTCATCCTCCTCTTCCTCCTCCAACTAGAGAGGTAAACCATGTTCTAGTAGAGGTTGGGCAGGAGGATAGAGGACTAGCTGTTTGGACATATGCCCATTCTTGATTTTCATGTTCCCAGCTCAATAGCTGATGTAGGCATCTGCAGTAGCCAACCAAGGTCTTCCCAGGATGAGAGGATACCCAATGAGCTTTGCTTTTTGTTGGAGAACTAGGAAATCAGTAGGGCACTCCCAAGAATCAATAGAGACCATGACATCTTCCACAATCCCCTCAAGGGTCACGGTGGAGGGGTCTGCTAACTGCAGTACTATTGAGATCTTTCTTAGAGAACCTCGAAGGTTGAGCTTAAGCATAGTGTCCCTGGTCATCATATTAATGGCAGTCCCTAGATCAATCAAGGTATGGGGGATTATGGTGCCATTGATGTGGACATAAACTACAGGACTCCCAGGGTCTAGATATTTCAGACATATTACCTACCCCAACATCAGGTCGGATAGTTGTCCTATGACATTGATAGTTGTGGCATCTCTCTTGCGCCTGCCTGGGTGCCTGAAGCACTTCTCCTTTATTATCTTGTTGTATATAGGCACATCCTTTATGGCTTGAAGAAGTGGTATTTTTACACATAACTGTTTCAGTTCTCCCAAAAGTTCAATTTCTTCTAGGATCGATGTGTGGTTCCAGTTAGTCTCTCAAGAAAGGGTGGAATGACTTTTGGTTCACTTTCCTATTTTTCTTCCTCATCCTCCTTAGGAGGAGGTTGTCTATCTGGGAGAACCTTCCCAGACCGTAGGTTAATCTCCTAAATCTCCACAGCATAGGTTAGGCATGATGTTTCTCCATTATATACCTGTTAGGCCTGTCTATTGTTGGGGTTCGGGTTCAATTGAGCAGGTATTTGGGGTTGTCTTGGAGGAGCGGGAGGTAATGGGTGTGGTTGAGCAATTTGTGGAGGAAAAAGAGCAAGAGGAGAGTTATACTGGGGCCTCCACCCCTGATGAGGTGCATTCCACTGAGGTTGTGGCTGAGCATAAGGATGAAACGAATGAGCAACTAGAGGAGCTTGGTATTGAGGAGGATATGACCAAGGAGGGGGTCGAGACCAGAAAGGATGAGTAGGGGGTCCCCAAGAAGGCATGGAAGTGGCTTGATTGGGGTTGTAATAGCTCTAGGGTGTCCCTTGCATTCCCTGTTGGTAAGGTCTGGGTCCATGTGGCCTCCTTTGGTTCATGAAATATAGTGGTTTAGTGGCTCTTTCAGCCCCCTGATATGCAGCTTTGATTCCAGGCAAGGAAGGGCACTGATTCATAGGATGGTCTTCTTCATATACTAAACACACTTCTATAGAGTGCAATGGACATCCGTTCCTAGGATGCTTTCTAGTGCACCTGGGACAAAAAATGGCCAAAGCCCTCTTGGGTTCCTCTTGCTTCCTTTTGATATGCAAGGTATCCATTTGCATAGCAAGAGTCTACCTCACCTCACTCTTGAAATCTTCCAATCGATTCTCAAGTTCATTTCTAAGGGATGAACTGGCTAAAGGTCGACCTCCCCTACCTCTCTTTCTAGCTAACCTGGAATGGTTTCTAAAGACAGTCTTTATGTCATCATAAGGTAGTTGGTAGATGTCTCCCCAAGCCAACAAATGGAGGGTATCTAGAAGGTCTTCAAGGACCCCTATGAGCAGTACGAACTTCAGAGATTCAGGGTCAAGTGTGCACCTAGCCCTTTCATAACTGAGTTGAAACCTCTCTTCATAGTCTTCTAAAGATTCATCACTACCCATGGTCATTCAAAAGATCTCTTCCTTAGTATCCTTTGACCTACGTAATCCCTGGTATTTGTCGTTAAAGGCTTGCTACATCTGAGCCCAAGTTGTGATACTGTTTCCAGGTAACCCCATGAACCAGCACAAGACTACATCTTTGAGGGTAGAAGGGAACAGTTTCAACTTCTGCTCATTGTTTGCATAGTCATAGGTTTGACAGAGAATAGCAAATTCAAACAAGAAAGTATCAGGATCTTTGGTAGTCAAGCCATGGAAGTGAGGTAAGGCTAAAGGACTTATGTTTTTCATTTTTGTGTCCCCATTGGTCTCTTGGATAGGAAAGGCGCCTTCTATTCTTTTCCCATTTCCTCTAACATTTTTGTTTTCAGCCATGGTCTCAGAAGGAATGGTTTCTTGCTCTTCTTCTATTATAGGATCTTCGTGTATCTATGGAGGTTCACCTATAGGTTCTTCTGGATCACTGCCACCAAAGAAGAGAGAAGGGTGACTCAGTGATGTGTTGGGGGTGTTGGGTAGGAATTTTCATGAATTGTCTCTGTTCCTACGAGGCATGAAAGGAAATCTCTTTTTTTCGGGTGATCTTTTGTTTCGTTTTCTGCTTGTACCTGCAAAAACTGAAATGGATTGAACAACAATTGCAACTAACTGAAATGAATCTACTTTGCTAAAATGAAAATTGTAGAATTGAAATGAAACCAGGAAATGTCTAATTTACTTTTGCAGAATTGAAATGAAACAACTACTCTACTCTTGCTGAAATAAGCTACTTAGCAGAATGTTGCAATAGAAAATAGAAGAAAAACAGTAATTACAAAATACTTTGACGCTTCCCCGGCAACGGCGCCAGAAAGAGTGGTGAGCTCCAGTATTGTAGCAATAATGCTGCAACTCCTGGGGATTCCTTCTTTACCTTTATCAACCCATAGTTCGTAACAAACATGGAAGCGACAGTGTTGTATGCAGAAGTACTAGCTCTTACTACAAGCTATCACTTGATCAATTAGTGCAAGTTCACTAGGAGCTTAAGCCAATTTCTATGAGTTCTCAGAAGAAACTTTTACTGTGATGGAAGAAAGCTAACTCTACAAGGGCTATTCCACTTGCAGAAAGAGAAGGAAAACTGAAATGAAACACAAACCCTAGTAAACCCTAATTTTTCAAGAAAAGAGATGCAAACTACTGAAATGGGTGCCATTGGCTACTAAAAAGGTAAATTGCATTTATTCAAGCTACTTCTGAAGAGAAATGAGAAGAAATCATATTTTTGTACATTTGAGTATTTTTATGTGGAATTATTATGCTTATGGTTTGACTGATTGTGACTGTGTAGAGGTTTGGTGACAAAGGAGGATGGAGTTGCCTTTTGCTAAATATGAGGAAGGTGTGGAGAGGTCCTAAGAAGTCCCTCGTAGCCTTTTGGAGACTTCTATTACAATTAGACTTGAAAAATTGCTTGCATGAACTTCTACAAGAGGCTGCAGGGGATCTCCAGGAGGTTCTATAGGAGGATCTACAAGAGGAGGCTGAAAGTGGTTTTTGGAGGTTTGAAGGTGGAAAAATGGTGGGAAAAGAGAAATGATGGCTGGATGAAGGTGTTGGAGGGTCTAGGACTCTGTCAATGAGGATCAGAAACAAAAGAGAGGGTTGGATTTGTTCCAAGGGGAAGAAAGCAACTTTGTACAAAAACGCAGAAATTAGGGCAAATTGGCAAAATGAGGTGAATGAGTAGGGAAATCTTGAGAGATGAAGTGGTACAAGTTGTGCTATGGAGGAATGATAAGCTGGAGTGTTCTACAAGTGAGTTGCACACTTACTTCCCAAAACTGACCTAAGCAAGAACCAAAAAAACAGAGTTTGTCTATTTTGACCTAAAATCTGACGTAAAAATAGAGACGTGCTAAATAGAACTTCATGAACATAAAATTATGCAAGAAAGCCATGGTAAATGACCAAGAAGGGATCTAAGTATGTGAATCCAAACTAATATCTACTTTTTCAATTCAAAACATCACACTAGCAATTGCATAAAGGGAAAAAACTATGTTTTTGTTGGCAATAGTAGTGCCTTGACCTCAAATCATGGTCCCAAGGAGGGAGAAAGGAGGTCAAGACCTACTGGTAGCCTTTTTGGATCTTTCTCTATTACTACAGTAAACTACTTAAGCAACTTGAAGCAATAACATTGTATTAACCATCAAAAGCAACCTATTTTACCAAAGCAAGATTTAACATAAACAATAGAAATTATCCTATGAATGCAAGCAAAAAACATATAAATACACAAAAGAGGTGTTGGGCAGCTTAGGTTGGGCCCTAACCCAAGAGCTTCGGCTCTCTAGAAAATATTAGTGTTGGTTCAAAATTGGATTCATCTTCATTGATCAAAAAATAGTTGTTACATCACAAAACTGTCTTCAAAAAGAGCTCGAAAATGAGCTGAGTACAAGGCTGCACAAAAGTGCGAAAATAGACTATCAAATGGCTAACCCACTGAGGCTTGAAGACTTCTTATTTATACAAGTGAGGACTCCCCACAGTCCTCCTAAACTTAAGGAACTCAACTGCCTAAAATTGGAGATAACAGCAGCCCTACTTGACTTGCTCAGCTGCCCCTTGGAGTCATCGATGTGGTGGCCTTTGTACTTCGAGCTGCTGATGGAGAACTTGAGGAAAGGGTCATTAATGAAGGAGACACCCCTCCTATAAGCCCTCAGCCCTGTTTCCTCAAATTTGGCTACCATTCTGCTCATAAATGCCTAGTCCTTGTCCAAAAATTGTCCAAAAATCTGCAATAAACATTCATTAGACTATGTGGCAAAGTGACTATCCCCATTCACTCAATTGACATAAATATATTCAAAGACATGCACAAAACTATTGATAATGGTGGATTAAATAAAAATAATAGGTAGAATGAGCCCATATAGTTACCCATTTCTGGGGCTCATCAACGGCTTGATGCTGACAGGATCTAACCCTGCTTTGATTTATATTGTACACTCAATTTCCCTGTTAGGAGGCATTTTCATAGGTCGGTCTTGAAATACCTTTTCATGCTTCTAACTTAGATCTTAGACCTCTAATGACTCTTCGCTGATCATATTTGTAGATAACATTTCAAATTGGTGACATTGTACTACATATGTTGGTGCTCCTTTTCGAATCATCTTCATCATCTGAGATGATGATACGATTTGATTCTCTGGTTCTTAGAATCCATATAATTTGTACCACTGCCCTCCCCAATTAAATCTTATGAAATTTACTTGATGGTTGGCATCATAAGTGCCTAGAGTTTGTTACCATTAGATACCTAAGACTACATCTACTCTACCTAATGGTATAGTGAAGAATGGGGATTCTAAATTAATGTCTCAAATCTGCAATTTGACCTTATGGCATCTCCCTACCTTTTCAATATTCTTACCATTAGCTACCATCACCTTCATGTTCAGTAAGGGAAGTGAGATAATGTTGAGTCTCTTTGCCACGGTTACATCTAAAAAATTGTGGGTGCTACCAAAGTCGATGAGAACCACTACGTTGTTCCTTATATATCCTTTCAATTTTAGAGTTTGGGGTTGTGATATACCTGTCATAGCTAATAGTGACACTTACGGAATACTTTTTCCATCTAATTCTGGAGAGAATTCTGGGGCATATTCTATTTCTTCTACGTCAGAATCATCACTATTTGAATCATTAGTTGCTTCATAGTTATACAAGTTCTTTGATTCTTTTCCTTTTGGAAACCTATGTTTAGGGTCCCACTTCTCGCCACAATTTTTGCATTTTCCTTCTTTTATCCTTTGCATTTCAATATGAGAATTTTCACCTTCACGGCGATGTGGTGGAACGTATCTTGTATTATTCGTATCCACAAATTGGGGCATTCTTCTTCTCCAATATAGTTTTTCCAGTTTTGACCACAGTATCTGTTCAAATTTCTTTTCAGCAGTTTTTGTTTTTCGTCTTGCTACTTCTATTGACGTAATGTCATGAAGCTCAAGCTCTACTTATAGATGATTTTTAACTCCGAAGATGTATGATTGAATTAGACGAGATTCTGATAACCCAGGTACTCATGTTTCTAATGTCTCCCATTCTCAAGTGTACTCATCCACACTTCCTTTTTGTCATAATATGATGAGTATTGAAAATAACTCTTCTTCCCTTACACCTTGGAACCTTTTAAAGAATGCGTCATTAAATTTTCTCCAACTAATGGCGATTTTTGACTTCTTCCACCATGTGTACCAATTATATCATTCTCCTTCCATTTTCATGGAAGCATGCCTAATATTTTCTTCATCATTGTCGGTGTCGTAAATCTTGAAGTATTCTTATGCTTTATTCAACCATGCAACACTGCATTTTTCATTCCCATCAAATTTTGACAACTCGATTTTCACCTTTTTGTTGATACATTGCTAACAGTAGAGAGAAAAGCAGGTGTTGATTGGTGAATGTATACCAGAGTTTCTTATTTGAAAAAGTCGCGTTACAATTTCCTTGATGGTGCATGGATGATTTTTTTGGAGATTCCACTTTCTCATAAGAATCTACTAAATTTGTTGAATCTGATGAATTGTGTCGTTGATTACCTCCATCATCTTGCAGTAGTTTTTCAGGTGTAACCTTAGACCTTCCACACAAAGTTTTCAACAATGTTATTCTCTAATTATGATTCATTTCGGATTGGATCTGGTTCTGCCCGAGCTATAGTTCTATCTAATTTGTCGCATCCTGAAGCTTCTTGATATCGTTGGAATGCTTGTTAACCTTACTCTCAAGATTGACTAATTTTTTGTTGAAATCATCGGAGTGGCTAGTAATCCTATTCTCCAAGTCAATCAATTTTTTGTTGAAATCGTCCATTAACATCGACAACATTGAACGAGTTTGTGGGGATGTATATTTGTCTACCAACTTTTTTTTTAATTAATTTTTTAATTAGTAAAGTTATAAACTATATAATAATTAATTAAAGTTAATTAATTAAATTATGTAGTCATAAACTATATACTAATTAATTAAAATTTAATTTATTGAATTGTAGATATAAACTATATATTTCGTACAGATATTGAGTGAGGCAAAGCGATGGAGTTTTGGGCAGAATGAATTCGAAAGAGAAATGACGACAGAGAGTTGAAACTTGGGCGGTTTGACAGCGGAGGAAAAGAACGGGGAGGTAAAAACAATGGATGAGAATGGGTTTGTGATTTCTCGCAGCGAAGGTATGGAAACAGAGACAGCAAGGGAAATCAATGGCAGCAGGAGAAATAGGGAAATAGATGACAATGGATGAGCAGATAAAAACAACACTGGAAAAATCGATGACCTGGATGGCAATGGATGAGAAGAGAAAAACATCACTAGAAAAATTGGTGACCTCTTCAACAATGAGGAGCGACCTCCTTTGATACTTGATAAAACACACGAATTTAGCTTTCGACAGCCATGATAAATATTTTATTAATAAATGAATAGATGATGTTTACATTTTGTGAAAGGCCCTGCCTATATACTGCCTTGGGTGCCTATTGGTGAATAGGCATGATCTTTGATCATGCCCTTTGCCAGATCATGCCCTTTTCTTAATAACTTATAAACTAACTAATTTTTTTATATAACATTTATTCATGTAAAGGGATTTTGGATGGGCTTTTGTCTTAGGAGTGTAAGCAAGGGAGGTTTTTTGAGATTCTTGGCTTCTCTATAGCATAGAGGAAGTATCTTTCTTTAGAGGAGTAGGTTTTTGCTTCATGTTCCACTATTGGGATTAGTGGTTCATCAATTATATATTTATTCTTGGTACTTTCACTTTAATAAAGCTCAGAGTCAGCACATTTTCATGCATATGTTGTGAATATAGTAGGACTATTCTTGTTATGTGTGTAATATATGTTATTCCATTTACACTAATTCTTATCAACAATTTCGTTTGCATTAGTGTGAATCATGTTGAATGTGTGTTGTTGTATACTTCCATCATGGTTAACTTGTGAACTATTTTGTAGACTAACTTGTAATTCCTTTTGCTCGCGTGTTCCTTTCAAGATCCATACTTTTACAAGCTTCTAAGGGGCTCACTCACTTTCCCTTCATCATGTTCAAGCCTTTCATGCATTACACTTGACCCTTAACAAATCTATACACTTGTTTCACCAAAGTCACAAATACATCGTACTATGTGTCATCAAAGCTAAGATATAATGCTAAAACCCATTATTTCGGTAGTCAGCTCATATTCTAGATGAGGCTGCTATTCCAAATGATGTGAGGTTTAATTGGGACTTCATATCAGGGATACCCCCTATGTTGGTGGGTCTAGCACCATCAACATTTCTGACGCTAGAAGGAGGGAAAGATGACAAGCTGAGCATGTGAAGGTTGTTTGAACTTTCCTTAACTTTTAATGGATTCTTACCATATCTTAACCCCAACATGGTTTTCCAAAATTGCAAATTTGAAAGTGCCCAAGGGGATAATTAATGACTTGTCAGATCTAAAGTTGAATGTCGAGCATGGAACAACCATTCTTGAGCATGTTGCTCGCTTTCTTGAATTTTCCACTCATCACAATATTCATTGTGAGGATATTGCTTCCATGTTGTTCATTCTCACATTCGAAGCATGTGTTAAGGAATGGTGTTACACATTTCCAACTGCTTCTATTAACTCTTTTGAACGTATTGTCAAGGAGTTGTATCGCGCCTTTGATAGGTATGATTATAAATTTATTTATAGGAAAATCATGCATCTAAGAAAAGAACCTGATGAATCTCTTAACAATTTTCATGATCTCTTCATTCATTTACATTACGAATTTTCTAAAGATGATATTGATTGGAATTTCATGAAAGAGAAGTTTGAATTTATTGTTTATATTTTGATGAATCCAATAGAATATGAATCTTTCGAAAGTATCCCAACATATACATTATGGAGATCTTAAATTTGGGAAGAAGGAAGTTGTTGTTCCAAGTTACTCTTCATTTTCTTCTCATCAAACAACTCCATATACACAGGATGAGGTTCGAGAAATTGAGATTCCATCCATTGACCTACCACCATATTCTCCCACCCCATATATTCAAAATTCAAACACGAGTTTGGACTTTGGAACTAATGTTTCTAGTGATGATCTTACTCCTCCTCCTTGTTGGGTGTGGAGCCTAATTATCTTCTTTATTTAGAGGTATCGCCACATTGGACCCCAGTTCATAATGTGGCGGAAAAATTACCTATAAAATGTATGCTGCAAGGGGGGTCTAGGGATGAGGCTATGATCTTTGGGAGCCCCCCTGTGGCGGGGGATCGGGCACAGTGCCCCCGAAGCTAATAATAGATGTAAATTTTCCTTATAAAATGTTGTAATTTCGTAGTCAATCTAGGCCATTCATTAGGCGAATATCTAACGGTAGAAGTTATGTTTAATTTAGTTTTTTTTGGCCCAGAAGGAAACCCCTTGATATATATGAGGGAATTATATTGTGTCTATGTAGATATGTATTCTGAGATAGGAAGAGAGATGAGATTGAGAGTGAAGAGGGAATACAATGGATCTGTTGTAGGTTGTATCTCTTCATTTTGCTGAATAATATAAAAAGAAGGACTGGTTGTTTCTTCGTGGGGGTTCTTTTTCAATTTTTTGGTACATTTTCATGTTGAATGTGGCCAATTATGCCTTTACTTATATTTTCAGTTGCATCAATCTTTGGGGCATTATTCTAGGCCAGACCCAAGGTGTGGGAAATTTGAAGGGGAGATTTAGCCCTATGTCGACCCGGTGGAGGAATGTGGACCGAGATGGGAGAAATGATGAATGGGGTAATAATGAGTGGGGAAGGGGGTAATATATTCATATGAGGGAGGGGGAACATGCAACCAAAATCAGGGTTTCCCATAAAATACCATCCCTAAAGACAAATGGTTAGTAAAAGAGATCCCATGGGACTAGAATCCAAATTTAATATCCAAAAAGGGGTCTAGGGGACAAGAGCACAGACCTAGCCTATTCTTTCCACTGAATCCCCCCATTAACCCATACCTAAAAGTGTCCATGATAAGAAAACCACAATATTCATTTACCAAATGATAAGGCATACCTTTAGATTCAGGAGGCCCACATTCAAACATACGATCATGAACCACATGGTTGTCTCAGGTGGAGGATAATTGGCACAACGAGCTATTTGGTGGCTGCAAGGTGTTTTTGGTTGCCGACTAAAGATCATCTTACAGAAAAAATTTCTCCTAGGGATATCATCCATGGAATGGTCAGTAACACAACCTACAGCAAATCCATTGTAATTTCTTCTTCGCTCTCACACAACCTCCTCTCTCTCTCACTCGGAATAATAATACATGGTTGCAATAAAATTCCCTCATATAAACATATGGTTTCCTTCTAGAGATAAAAACCCTAAATTAACATAACTTCTACCGTCATATCATTCGCCTAATGAACATCCCAGATTGACTACGAATTACAATATTTTACAAGGCAATTTTTCATCTATTTTTAGCTTCAAGGGTGTTGCCCTTGAAGACCCTCTGGACCTCCTTGATGGCTATCATATGGCTGGAATTTCCACCCCCATTTAGGAATTAAGGTCCAACATGACTGAGACCTTTGAATCAAGAAGATAATCAGGCTCCACACCCAATAATCTTCCACTTGGATACTGATTATATAAACTCCATCATTGCTTCACTTGTTGGAAAATGACTTCACTTGGACCTAGTTGTTTCTAATATTCACCATCATACTTAAAGACCAATTGAAACTAAGTAGAATCTCATTTTCCCACTAGTAACATATTTTGTTAACATATTTATAGGATTCTGGATAGTGTGTAACTTTTCTAGCTTCAATTGTCCATCTTCCAATATTGATTGTATGAAATGGTACTTGAGATGCATATGTTTACTCTTAGAATGAAAATTTGAGTTCTTTGCAAGATGAATCGCACTCTAGTTGTCACTGTATAACCTTCCAATATCTTGCTTCTTGCCCAGATCATCCATAAACCTTTGTAACCAAATCATTTCTTTACTAGCCTCTGTAGCAGCAACATACTCTACTTCTGTTGTTGAAAGTGCAACAATGTTTTATAATTTTTAAACCCAGTTAACAGTTTTTCCACCTACAGTAAACACATACTATGTGGTGCTCCTCTTGTTATCTCTATCACCTTCCATATATGCATTATCATATTCCTATAGAGTAATTTTTGAACCACCAAAGCATAATTCTTGATTTGTGGTACCTCTCAAATACCTGAGAATCCACTTCACTGCCATCCAATGCTCTTTTCTTGAATTTTTCATATATCTGCTTACAACTCCCATTGCATGTGCAATATCAAGCCTTGTGCAAACCATTGCATACATTAAGCTTCCAACTGCTGATACATATGGAAATTTACACATATAATCCATCCCTTCCTCGA
Organism: Pinus taeda; assembly: GCA_000404065.3. Classification (NCBI taxonomy): domain Eukaryota; kingdom Viridiplantae; phylum Streptophyta; class Pinopsida; order Pinales; family Pinaceae; genus Pinus; species Pinus taeda. The sequence goes on from APFE031041322.1 coordinate 120,565, forward strand.
TCATGTGACACTCTCCTTACTTAGTTTGAAATGGCTAACTGGTTTTGCATTCTGCTTATTAAATATTTCCAACACCTTTCCTATGTACTCACTCTCATACAATGTTAATTTGGAATATATCCTATCTCTAGTTATTCTCATACAAAGGATTTGTTTTGCAGCACCCAAATCCTTCATTGCAAATGAATTTTCCAATTTTATTTTGCGCACATTTATTTCCTACATGTTATACCCTACAACAAACATGTCATCTACATACAATAGAATTATAATATAGCTGCCATAATTTTTCTTTTTAAGATAAACACAATGGTCAAAGTGACATCTAGTATAACCTTGTTCAGACATAAACCTATCAAATTTTAGATACCACTTCCTTGGAGCCTGTCTTAACCTATACAAGATCTTCTTCAATTTGCACACTAATCTCTCCTTCCCTTTGACCTAATACCTTTGTGGTTGTTGCATATATATTTCTTCTTCCAAATCCCCATGGAGAAATTTTTTCATTACATCTAACTGCTCAAGATGAAAATCTTTTGATGCTACTAGACTTAAAATAGTTTTGATTGAAGTCATTTTAACAACAGGACAAAAAATTTCATCAAAGTCTATACCTTTCTTTTGTACAAACCCCTTCACCATAAGTCTAGCCTTATACTTTTATTTTCGTCCATCTTCTTCCTTCAACTTGTAAACCCATTTATTCTAGAATGTTGTTTTACCTACAGACACACGACTAAGACCTGAGTCTAGTTATGCATCAAGAGGTCCATCTCTTCTTCCATGACTTTCTCACGCTTCTTGCTAGTTTCACCTTGCATTGCTTCTTCATATATTTCTAGTTCACCAAAATCAGCCAATAATACATAATATATTGAAGGAGAGTATCATTCAGGGGGTATATTTATACTGGTAAATATTTTCTAACACCAATTTCAGGTGTTTTAGGTGTTTTTTGTTGTTGTGGTTGTTGTGGTTGTTGTTTTTGTGGATGTTGACCATTATAATTTTCAGACACCTTTACTTTTTTTGTGATCTCATCAAGAATTTTGTATTCTTTTTTTTCCTTTTCATGGTTCTTTTCCTACATATGATCCTTATATAAGAACTTTTCATTGAATATGACATTTCTTCTCCTAATGATTTTGGGATTTTCATAGTCATATAACCTATAACCAAAGTCATTAACACCATATCTAATAAAGGTACATTTCTTTGATGGAAATCCTACAGGCAATCTCATGCACCTTGCATGCTCCATGATTGGAATGTTCATCCTTTCTAACACACCATTTTCCTATGGTGTTATTGGAACTGTCTTCTCTCTGCAAATTCCATGCTCTGAACAGTGGTTATCAAACTCTTTGTTTCCTTATTGACCTCCATTGTCTGATTTGAGACACTTCAATTTCTTTCATGTCTCATTCTCAACCAAAGCTTTCCATTCTTGAAAGTATCAAATAAATTATATTTATTCTGAATATAATATATCCAGGTTTTCCTAGTTGCATCATCAATAAGAGTAACATTATAGTGAGAGCCACTAAGAGATGATACTTGATTAGGCCCCCATACAATTATATGCACAAGCTCTAATTTTTTACTCTTATTTTCTTTCCCAACTCTGATAAATCTGGCTCTCTTCTACTTTCAATAAACACAATTTTCACATAAATCCAAATCAACATGCTTCAAGCCTGGCAACAAATTTCCTGAGTGAAGAATCTACATCCCCTTCTCACTCGTGTGCCTGAGCCTATAATGTCACAATGTTGTATCTTATCCTATGGAGGTTAATGCATTAACAGAATTATAAATACCATTACATAAATACAACGTAACAAACTTTTCTCCTTTTTATCTTACTAGGGCTCCTTTACTAACCTTCCAGGTTTTGTCTATGAATGTAGTTACACAGCCTTCACCACCTAACTACCCTGTTGAAATTATATTTTTATTCAGATATGGAACATGCCTTACCTCCTTCAATAGCTATTTGTTTCCATTTTGTTTCTCTATAAAAACCTTACCCATTTAAATGATTTTACAGGGTTTATCATCACCCAAATAAACATGTCCAAAATATCCTTGAACATAGTCATGAAAATGTTTCCTATCAGGTGTGGCATGGAATGAGGCCCCTGAATCTACCACCCAGGCAACAATAATATTCTCTAATGAAAGAATCAAATCATCTTACAACACATCACCTGTCACATTTTCTTCATGATTTTTCTCTTGTTATCCATCTCCTTCTTTTCCCTTCTGAGATTTGCAATATTTCTTCAAGTGTCCTTTCTTCCTGAATTTCTAGCACATTATCCTTGATCTAGATTTGGACCTGCCTTTTCTTGACTTACTACAATTTCCTGGGCTTCTTCCTCTTTCCATTTTTCTACCCCTAGTCTCTGCAGTCAAAGCATTACCTGATGTCTCACCAAATCTTTTTCATCACATTTCCTCGCTAAGGATGGCACCAACAACATCATCAAAATTTAAAATACTAGATCTAGAGAGAGAGTTACTCATATCCATAACTAAGTCATTCCAAATTTCTAGCAATGAGCACCGAAATAACAGAGCCCTAATTTCATCATCAAAATTTACCCCTATAGAACTTAACTGACTAGTAACTGTGTTAAATTAATTTAAATGATCAACAACAGATCCACCTTCTGACATCTTCATATTAAATAGACACTTCATAAGAAATACCTTATTTGAGGTCGAGGGATTTTCATATAGTTTGTCCAATGTCATCATTAATCCTTTTTTTTTCGTTTCCTTTGAAATGTTGAATACCATCGACGTTGCCAAACACAGCCATATTGTTCCTAGTGTTGTTTTGTCGAGAAGATCTCATTATTATTTTTTCATACTTGTCAGATTCTTTGATTTTCCACTCAATGGTAGGTACAAATGTTTTTGATATAGATAATCTTCCATTTGCATCTTTCACAGTTGGTAATTTTGGTCATTAAATTTCTAGACCCTAAACCTACCATCTTCCGCCAATTCTCCCACTCGAACCAAGAATCGTTCTTTCCTACGATTTTATTAGCCAAATAGAACTTTGGCTCTGATACCAATTGTTAGAAATTACTTAAAGGAGCAATGAAATACATAAAATATTACAGAAACACAAATATAGAAATGCATAAAACAAGAGAGACACGGATATACGTGGTTCACCCAATTTGGTTACATCCACAGAGAAACAACCAGTCCTTCCTTTTATGTTATCTAGAAAAATGAAGAGATATAACCTACATCAGATCCATTGTAATTTATTCTTCACTCTCACATAGCCTCCTCTCTCTCACTCAAAATAATAATACACGGTTGCAATACAATTCCCTCATATAAATATAGGGTTTCCTTCTAGGGAAAAAATTTTGTAGTCAATATGGGTTGTTCATTAGGTGTATGATACAATAGAATTTATGTTAATATAGGGTTTCCTTCTAGGGAAAAAAACCATAAATTAGCATAACTTCTATCATAACATCATACACCTAATGAACAGCCCATATTGACTACGAAATTACAATATTTTACAAGGAAAATTTTCATATATTTTTAGCATCGAGGGCACTTGCCTTGAACCCCTACCGGGGGGGCTCATTAAAATTAGTCATCGCCCCCCATGATGGCTATCATACGAGTGGCATTGCCGCCCCATTTAGGAACTGGGGTCCAACCCAGTTGAGACCTATGAATTAAGAAGATAATCAAGCTCCACACCCAACATTAAGGATCTCAGTAGTATAGTCCCTTGACCAAGTAAGTAATTCATCAAATATAGATCCTTCATCTCGACTCAAAGGTCAACTCCTTCTGACACTGAAGTGGGGCTTGACTATTCCCTCTATCATGGAATAAAATCCTCCTGCCACTGCTACCACCTTTATCATATGATTCCTTCCACTTTGATAAAAAAAAAGTCATATAATAACAAGATCAAACGGTGATACACTAGCTACAATAGTGGACTCATAATGAGCTTTGAACTTCTATAAGACTCTTTGGTCTACATATGACTTTTCATATTCCATGTGTGACCCTTGAACTTACACACATTTACATTTCCCCTTTTTCTTTTGATAATACATAATTACATTCCACATCATATGGAAATACACATTGACACATATGACATTGTGATGACACTTGTACAAGCCATAACTTGGCATTGATGACATGGAACTTCATGATGTTGTGGCAATGCCAATCTCTTCTCTTTGTTGTTATGTATTGCATTCTTGATGGTATATCTAATCAGGACTTCATTCTCACCTTCCAAAGGGTCTTGGACCAATGTTGGAACCTTCTAAGTCATCTAGAAATGTCTTCATTTTTTCTTGATCCATGATCTCTTCATCGCTTCATGATGGTTCTTCTTTGTGCTTCTTTTCTGCAAATGCTTCCTTGTTCCTTCTCCTTGACATATTCCTTGAGAATTACCTTTCCTTGTTGAGGAGGTACACCTACCAATGAAATTAACTCATGACAAGGCAAGATCAATCTGAAAAACCATTATTATATCCCTACTTTGATCTTGGAAGAAGCTTCTTGTGATGTGCCTGTGTAAGGACTAAGGAGTAAGGGCTTGTTGATCATTCATAGTTGAGCTTAGAAGTGGCTGAGGGAAGGCCCCAATGTCAACTAGAACTGTGTCATGTGCTACGAGGAGGGGCTCTTCAGGGTCCAGCGCAGTGAGCAAGTGCAAGAGGTAATATTAATGACCTTGATGACTGAAATCATGCAATGCACAGGGATTAAGGGAGAGGAAGGAAATGATAGCACAGTTGAGCTTCATAGTGACTAGGGAAGGTCTCAATTTGCAATGGAAATGTGACATGCACTAGGGAAGCGAAGCAGGACTCACTAACTACATAATGAGGGAATTTAGTGGACAATGGTTGATGGCTTACTGAATAAAACTATGACATACGCTATTACTAAGAGGCGGACTTTAGGAAGAGCATTTGTTTCTTTAGTAGTGATCTAGGAAGGGCTCTACTATATACTAGAACTGCAACAGTTGACAGTGTAGGTTTTAACCTCATACAGAAATTACCTGCATATGAATTCTAAAACACATAAAATAAACTATGAGAGAGCATAACACATAAAACGCATATACATAGAGATTTTCCCCTGGATCCCAAAACCAGGACTACCATATTGATTTTTCATTATATTCCTTTCAATGTTACAATACATATATATACATGCCGAAGCATCCAATACTATGGACCGAAAAACCATCGCGCCCAAAACCATGTGCCGAAATCATCCACAAAACCATAGGTAGGTTTGTCCCACCTAATATAGGGTACCAAAAAAATTTCCTTGGGGCGATACCCTAGACCCCATAGAGGGGGACTGCTCGCCACCCCTCAAACCCCCTATGACCCCCCCACTACACAATCGGCACAACGAAGGGGGGGGCTCTGCCCCCCCTCTAACCCCTAGTTAACTAGGGAGGCTAGTCATGGAAAGAATATAACACAACCCAACATTCTCCCACTTTTTTTTTTATTTCCACAGGAGAGCTTAGCCATTGATCTAGCCCTACAATTCCCATTGTTTCTCTACACCAAGAGAACTTCTCAGAGCTCACATATTTTTGCAATGCATCTGCAGTATTCTTCAAAGTGTCCACCTTTACCAGCAACTCCTTTTTTCTGCTATCATATCCCTCACAAAGTGATATTGAACATCAATGTGCTTTGTATTTGAATGGTAAGCAGGGTTCTTTGCCAAGAAAATTGCACTTTGGCTGTCACAGTCTATCCTTATAGCTCCCCGTACTAACCCCATACTTGAACACAATCTTTGCAACCAAACTGCTTCCTTTCTTGCATGAGTGGTTGCTATGTATTCTACCTCTATAGTTGATAATGTCACTACAATTTTTTTCTTACTCATCCAGCTCACTGCGCCTCCAAATAGGTTAAACACATACCTACTTGTAGATCTCCTCTAATCCAGATCTACAGCCTAGTATGCATCAACAAAGCCATGGATATCCAAAACTCTATCCAAACCTGGTCTTCCTTGGTAGCACAAACCATAATCACTAGTGCCACACAAATACTTGAAAACCTGCTTCACTGTTGTCCAATGCTCCTTTCCTGGTTTTGACATAAACTTGCTCAATAACCCCAATGCATGTGCAATTTCTGGTCTAGTACAAACCATTGCATACATCAAGCTACCGACTGCACTTTCATATGGAACAAGAGATATGTCGTCTTCCTCTTCTTGTGCCTTGGGACACTGTTTGGCAGATAACTTTACACCTACAACAATAGGAACCTTCACCGGTTTACTGTCCTCCATATTAAACCTCTGCAATATTGTCTCGACATACTTCCTCTGGTTTAACTAGAGCTTCCCTCTTTGCCCAATCTCTTTTAATTTTCCATGCCCAAAATATAGTTTGCAACACCAAGATATTTCATGTCGAATTTGGAGGAAAATTGGGTCTTCAAATCTTGGATAATTTCTTTGTCATTTCCAACCATCAACATATCATCCACATACAAGACCAGATAAATAACACAGTCACCAATTAACTTAAAATACACACAGTGATTTGCTTTTCTTCTGGTGAAGCCAAGTCCCCGTATAAATGTATCAAATTTCTGATACCACATCCTTGGTGATTGTTTTAACCCATACAAAGACTTTTTTAACTTCCATACTTGTTCTTTCTTACCCTTCACTGTAAATCCTTCAAGTTGCTTCATGTAGATCTCCTCTTCTATATCCTTGTGAAGAAATGTTGTCTTCACATCCATCTGTTCTACCTCAAAATCAAAATCAGCAGCAACAGATAAAAGTAATATAATAGAAGCTACCTTAGCAACAGGAGAAAAAATATTACCAAAATCAATTCCTGGTACCTGGGAAACCTTTTGCTACCAACTGAGCTTTGTATTTCTATACCTTTCCTTCTGCATTTGTCTTCTTCTTGAACACCCATTTGCTTCCAATGGGTTTCCTTCCAGCCAGCAACTCCACCATATCCCATGCCTGATTTTTGTGCAAAGATACCATTTCATCAACCATGGCCACATTCCAGAGTTTTCCATCCTCTGAGTCTATTTCTTCCTTCACAGTTCTGGGATCATCATCAGTAATAGATAAAGAAAAATTTGAATAGAAAGCAGATGGAGTATACCTTTTTGGCTACCTTCTTTCTCGAACAAATCTTCTCACACCCGAAGTTTGTGGTTCTTCATCTTATGATTCGTCCTCTGCTGTAGATTCTGATTCTTCCTCTTTAAGCTCAAACTCTATCTTCTTAGGTTCCTTTGGTTGGACTTCATGTTTAATAACATCTTTCGCCTCTTTGAACACCACATTTTGGCTATATACAACCTTCCTTGTTACTAGGTTCCAAAGCTTATAACCCTTTAAACCATCCCTATACTCAATAAATATGCACTTCTCAGATTTACTATCCAACTTGGTTCTTATCTCCTTTGGAACATGTACATATGCATCACATCCAAATACCCTCATATGTGAAAGAGAGGGTTTCTTACCAGTCCATACCTCTTGTGGAGTCTTATCCTCCAACGTTGATGAAGGTTATCTATTGACCAAGTAACATGTTGTCTCCACCGCCTCTACCCAGAATTCCTGTCCTAACCTGACACCACTGAGCATGCTTCTTGCCCTTTCCATCAACATCTTGTTCATTATTTCTGCAAATCCATTTTGTTCAAGTGGGTATGGAGTATTCTTCTGCCGTGCTATACCACACTTCTTATAGAATTCCTCAAATTACTTACTGCAAAACTCTCCACTGTTATCTATCCTCAACACCTTTATCTTATTCTCTGTCTGGTTTTCCACCAAAGCCTTAAATTCTTTAAACCTGTCAAAGACTTCAAATTTCTTCTTAAGGAAATATATCCATGTATTCCTTGACAAGTCCTCTATAAATGATAAATAGTACACAGACTTACCCAGTGATGGAACCTTCACAGGTCCAAACACATCACTGTGCATAAGCTCTAATATCTGTTTTGCCCTCTTACCACCAGAGGGGAAACTCACCCGATTCTGCTTCCCATATACACAATTTTCACAGAAATCAAAATCCAGAGAGCTATTACTCATACCTTCTACCATACCTTTACCATGAAGTATTCGAAGGCCTTTCTCTCCAATATGTCCAAGCCCTTGATGCCACAACATGGTCTTCTCTCCAGAGACCACTAGATTTTCTGCTCCATTTTCAGGAACCATAGAACTATTGCACCCGTCAACAACAGTGCTACCTTGCAGCTTGTACAGAGTCCCAATCCGAACTCCCCGCATCAATACCAGTGCTCCTCGAACCATCTTGCAGGTATCCTTCTCGAACACTGTCTTTACACCTGCATCATCCAACTTGCTTACAGAAATCAGACTTCTGGCCAACGCAGGAATATGCAGAACACCCGAAAGGGTTCTAACCCTTCCACCTTGCACTTCAACTTTACTTTTCCACGACCAATGATTCTAGCCTTCCTATCATCTCCTAAGAAGACATCACCACCATCGTATTTCTCATACTCGCAGAACCACTCTCTATGGGGAGTGAAGTGAAAGGATGCACCTGAGTCAATTAACCTTGGCTCATGATCTACATGTGTACTTGAAGAAGCCAAGTACACATCCCCACCTTCATCTGAGGTGGTTTTCACCTCTGCAGAAGGAGCATCATCAGATCCCTTTCCTTTGTTAGGAGCTTTAAATTTACAATCCCTTTTGTAGTGCCCTTCCTTTCCGCATTTCTAGCACACCTTTACAGGTTTTCCTAGAGATTTAGATCTCCCACTCAATGACTTATTTTTGTTTCTGTTCTAGGACCTTCCTCATACAGACAAGGCATCACCATTCTGGATCTCCATATTTTTCCATCTCATCTCCTTCATCAACAAGGATGAGACTATTTCATCAAACTGCAAGGTAGTTGCATTGCTACCTATTGCAATAACCAGACTATCCCACGAATCTAGTAGAGAACACAACAAACTGATGAACTTATCTTCATCTGAAATTTTAATATCAACATATGAAAACTGAGTTACCACAATATTAAATGCGTTCAGATGCTCTGTCACGAAGTCTCCATCTCTCATCGTCAGGTTATACAACTTTTCCTGTAGGAATAGTTTATTCACCAGAGACTTAGATTGGTACAAAGTCCCTAACTTGTCCCACAAAGCCTCCGCCGTAGCTTCCCCTGATACATTCAACAATATTGAATCTAAGACACACAATCGTATTGTGCTCTTTTCCTTTTGATCTGATTTCTTCCATTCTTCATCAGTCACTCCCGTTGGTTTGGTACCAGGATCTACCGTGATCCACTGATCTTTATCCACCAACAGATCCTCCATCTTGAGTTTCCACAACTCAAAAATTTGACCATTAGATTTCTCGATCTCTATCTTTCCAATGCTTGCCATATTATTTCACCAACATAATCGATCTTGCAAATCTCCCACTGAATAGGGTTTACCACAGGCCCGAGCGAAACCCCTCAGCAACAAAGGCGTCCCCTTGAAGCCAAAACTGCTCTGGTACGAATTGTAGGTTTTAACTCACGTACATAAATTACCTGCATACGAATTCTAAAACACAGAAAATAAACAATGTGAGAGCATAACACATAAAACACATATACACAGAGATTTTCCCGTGGATCCCAAAATCGGGCTACCAGCTTGATTTTCATTACATTCCTTTTAATGTTACAATACATATTTATACATGTCGAAGCATCCAATACCATGGACCGAAAACCATTGCCTCCAAAAACATGTGAGAAAATCATGCCCCAAATCATAGGTGGGTCCACCCAACCTAACATAGGGTCCAAAACCAAAATTTTCTGGGGCGCTGCCCTGGACCCCATAAAGTGGGGTTATGGGTACCCCTCAAACTCCCTATGACCCTTCCGCTATGCAATCCGTGCAACAAGGGGTGGCTCCGCCCCTCTCTTAACCCCCCAGTTAACTACGTGGGCTAGTCATGGAAAGAATATAACACAACCCAACAGTTACCGGAATCTTGGCTCATGGCATGTATATACAACATTATAGAGGCAAACGAGGTGAAGAGAAGTAGAAACAACTACTAGAACATGGTGTTATTTGACCACAAGGGCTTCATTGGGGGAGCAATACCATACCACATGTGTTCGTATTGGGGGATATATATCGAGGAAAAAATGACATAATATATTGAGCATATAATAGGGGGTAAAGGATTTTTATATTGGTAGGTACAAAAAATGGAGCCTAAAATTAATGAAAAAATATAAAGGGGTATAAAAAATGTTAATGAAAAAACGGATACCTACAATATCTAGTGAAAGTAGGGGTTTTTTAAATTGGTAAGGTGTATTGGTTTTGTATTGGTAGGGGGTTAAATAACGTGATGTTTAGAGGTATTTTCCAATATGTAGTCAAATTAAGGGCATTTTTTAGCATGCCATGAATGCACGTGATATGTTAGAGGTTCATTGAGTGAAGCCTCTGTGTATTTGGCCAAGTACCCCACCATGTGGGTCACCCATTATAATGACACCTAAGAAATATGAGATTTGGTAGATGTGCATTGATTACAAGTTGTTAAACAAAATTATGCTCAAGAACAAGTACCCCTTTCCAAATATAGATGATTTGTTGGATTAGTTACAACAAGAAAAATATTTCACCAAGTTGGAATTAAAGTAAAGATATCACTAGGTTCAGGTTAGAGAAGAAGATACTTGGAAAAGTTCTTTCAAAACTTGGCAAGGTTTGTATGAGTGGTTAGTCATGTCATTTTCCCTATGCAATACATCTTATACATTTATGAGGGTAATGAATGATATACCACATCCTTTTATAAATTCATTTGTTCATTAAAGGAAATTTCAGCCTAAAATTGTGCATGAAACTTTCATATATATAATATGTAAACCAATCAAAATCCTTTAAATTTAAAAAGAGGTACATGTAAATATTTTGGAGCAAAAATAAATAAAATTACTTTTTAAAATATATTTTGTCTTATCTCCTTCTAGATTTACTCAAATTTCAAGTGTAGACACTCGTTGGATGCAAAATTAAATTCCACATCACACTTTTTTAATGTATCTTCAATTTTGATCAATGTGGGTCTTCTTAGAAGCATGCATTATGCATACTTGTTGGATGTGGAATTTAATTCTACATCCAACCAGTGTCTACACTTGAAATTTTACTAAACATATAAAGAGATAAGCTAAAAATACAATAAAAAAATAATTTTCTACTTTTCCCTCCAAAATTCATAACTCTTATTTTATTATTTTTCCTTAGGAGGCCACTTTTAGGCTGAAATTTCCTCTAATGATTATTTAATTGGATGATTTTATACCAGTATATAGTGCTACCTGGGAGGAGCATATCTCACGTTTGACGCAGATTCTAGAGACATTGAAAAAACACCAACTGTTAGAAAATATCAAGAACTGTGAGTTTGCAAATAGTCTTTGGTGTATTTGGGATATGAGATAGGTGGAGAGTTGAAGATAGATCCTACTAAGATGGAAGCCATCATGAAGTGGTTGATGCCTACTAATGTTTTTGAGGTTAGGAGTTTCATTATGGTAGAACAATACCTAAGGAAATTCATAGCCTCGTTTTTAGCAATAACAACACCGCTCTATGTCGTAACAATAAGTGGTAAGAGTTTCTAGTAGGTAAAGGGTATTTGAGTAGTTAAAGAAGAAATCAATCAAGCAATAATTTCAGCATTACCAAGCTTGCAACAACCCTTTGAAGATGAGATAGATGCAAGTGGGTACACTATGGGAGAAATCTTGATGTAGGGAGGAAAAGATTGTATGCTACCATTCTGAAGTATTTCATGGGACGATTCTCAACTACCGTAGCTTTGTGCCCTGATGCACACTGTGAATAAGTGGAAACACTATCTGATGAGAAAGGAGTCAATAATCAACATGGATCAATAGCCACCATAGTATCCATAGGTCTAGAGTAAGATACAAGAGGCTAGGCATTACAATGGATGGAGTTTTTACAGTAGTTTCATTTAGGGATCAAGTATAAGAAGGGAATCACAATCAATTTAGACCACCCACATCAAGTATCATAGCTTTGGGAACTCTTATGCACATGGAGCCTTTCACCTATGTTGCATACAAAGATGCATACATAGAGGATGGAGATTTCAAGAAAGTGTTTTAGTAGTTGCAAATCTAGATTCGTGTGCATGATGGTGACAATACAATTGACTAACTTCTCTAGAATGGATTACTCTACAGGTTAGATAAGTTGTGTTGTGCCTCAAGTGATCCAACAACCTCAAATGTTGTAAGTAGACTATCTCATGGAAACCTTTGCATGTGAAATAACTCTCCAAGGGTATGGGAATGATCTTCAATCAAATCTAGTGCCCTTCTTGATCAAATCCTCACCGAACTCAATGAATTGCTCTGTGATTTCTGGTTTCACTCTTCTCCTATAGTACCATTACTCCCCTGTTTGAGGTAGCCCTGTAACCTTTTCCATGATATCTTCATTCACATGCACCATTATTCCTCCTACTATTGACTTGTTGTCTTTGAAATTCAAGGTGAACTTTAGTGCCACATCATCATTGTATCCTTGGAGCCTGTGAACATATTCAATCCATCTCCCATTATGAAAATTACCCAAAAATGTGGTCATATGATTGCAATAATAACATCTCTATGGGATACCTTCAATTCAATGAGCCTTCCATCTTTTGTTTATGCACAAAGATTAGTACATTATGTAGCTACAAGGTGAAATAATTAATTTGATGAGGGGTTGGAAGTTGCAGTTTCCAATTTATGACAACAAAAAAAGTGTTTGATAGTGGGATTATGGAATTGTAGAACTTGAGTTGCACCAATTGATTCGAATAGAAAGTCACATCAACCCATGGTAGTTACCCATAGTATTTACCCATGGTATCAACACATGATAATTACACATGGTATTGTAACTCAAAAGACTATAAATTTAGGCCTCACTTTGTAAAAGGACAAATTGACCCACACAATGTAGTTGGAACAATTTTCCTTATTTTAATAAAATGTTTCTTTATGTGTTTTTTTCTTCTCTAGGTGTTTTTCACCCTTGGATCCCCACATCTAGATTAGTGGTATCATCCATATTAGTGGTATCAGAGTTGGTGACGACTCCATGGCAGTGGGGATTTTTTAAGAGTTTCCAGTGAATATCCTGAGATCTAAATCTTCTCATAATCCTTCATTTTGCATTTCTCTCACCTTACGGTCTGCTCCTCACCTCTCTCGGGCTTTGTCTCCTTTGTAATTAAGGAAGTACAAAGACCCGAAGAAACATGTCTAATGAATTAATTCTGGGTTTTCTTTTCCCATTCTTGTAAAAACATGATATTTTTGCAGGCATCCATGCCCTTTTGAATTGTTCAAAATTTCAAAGGGATTTTAGTCAGAGATTCTCGTGAATGGATGGTGAAAATTCTAGTGAATTCAATTTCAAATGTCAGCAGGAACATGAACAATAAAATAACAATCCGACGACAGTCGATGAAGAAGATAGAAAACCACCAGAAGATATGGTGATACTCCCAGAAGTTGTAAAGCCATGATACCGATGGATGAGGAGCACATGAAGCCTGACCAACCGCAACTTGTTCGAAATTTGTGGATCTATCTATGTGATCTAGGGTTTGATATAGTTTTCTCAATTTGCTTGCCTGTATATCTGTTAACATTTCAAAGTAATTTAGTAACTTGGACGAGATCAATTTATTGACTGCCCTCCCCAAGAGTCAGCCTCTCCATGCCACACCAGCAGGGTAGGCTTCACATAAGGTTCCAACGCCATGGATCCGGCGGACAAGTGAAAAAAAATCCCCTTTTCTGGCAAACATCTGCCTCTAAAACCCTAGTCTGCCAAATATTTTAGAGAATGTCAGGTCAGGCGAAGTTTTGTTTGTGGAACATCAGCTACAAGCATATGCGGGAAGGTGAAAGAGAATATCCACTGGTCAATGTAAGTCTGGAAATTTATAATAGTAAATTTCAGGCCGATGCTTGTTCCTCCTGTATATATCTTGTATCTTTATGATTTATATGTTGGTTACTCCATGCTGGATCACTCCCTTTGCTATACACGTTCCATAGCATTGATGATCTAGTGTAAATAAGCTAGTATGGTCCCTACGAAGCCGCCATGGTGAAATCGGTCGACACACTACTCTTAGGAAGCGGTACGAAATCTCGGTTCACATAATAAAAGCAAGCAACAATGAATTGTATAATCTAAACTAATGGGTTCATCTAATCATAACCAAACCCAATAAAACCAAACTAAGTGACCAATTGCGATCTAGCAAGCAAGTGAGTTCGAGTGCACTAGTCATAAATTGCAGCAATCCTAGTATCCTAGTGAGTCCATCCGTCCATTCATTCCCTTTTCATTAATTGGAGGCGAGGTTGAGCCATTAGTAAGGGAATTCAGGGAGGTGATTTAGTGCTAGCGTAAGGTGCACCCATTCCTCACATTCATCCACCCATTCAAGTTTCCACTGAATGAGAGAGAGAGTGAGAAAGTGAGTTTATCAAGTTGACACCAAATGAGGAGAGGGTGTTCAAGTTGTTACCTTACGAGTGATGGTTTTTGTTTTGTTGCTTTTAAGCATTGTGAGGGCGTTGGTGGAAACTAGAGTAGTGATGGAATTGCCTATCAATCATCCTAATCTGAATATGTCTAAGAATTTTAATGAATGGAGGAACTTGCTGTTAGAGAGCACATATCAAGCGAAAATTTAATTGTCCAAATTGCACATTAGAAGTAATTCCATGTACAAACGACAATTGAGCTTTGTTAGTGTTGTATCAGGGAATGTAGGTGGTATAAGCTATATTGTGAATGTGGGTTTTGGGAAGCCCGCAAAGTATAACATCCTGATGATTTTCGATACCTCGCATGACATGTCATGGATAAAATGTGATTACAACAATAGATCCTTCTCTTATAAGAAACTGGGTTGCAATTCGTGCTATAGAAACCTAGAAGGCAATGAAGTATCATGTAGTGGAAATAAGTGCATATTGCAAACCAAAACCAATGGTGGGAGCCCGGTCACGACGAAGATGAGTCAGGATACACTACGGCTGGATTCTCAATCCATTGAAAAGTTTAGATTTAGATGCGAAAGTGATTTCTCAAAATACCAAGGCCATTCTTCTATTGGGCTCCTTGTTTTTGGCAGGGACTCCCTTTCACTCCCTTCTCAGGCCAAAAGAAAAAGCTTCTTCTACTGTCTATCGAACTTTCTAGATCCCAAAGCTAAAAGGAAAACTTCCAGGTTAGGATGTGTCCATTCCCTCCAACTCCAAGTTCACCACTTTGGTGTCGAATCCTACCACTTTGGTGTCAAATCCTAAATCTAATGCGTGGTATTTTGTTGGACTTAAGGGTATCACCGTGAGGAACACCACCCTCAATGTATCCTCCAATTATTTCCAGTTCACTTCAATTGGAGAAGGGATGATGTTGGTGTTAAAGATGGATTAAATCACTCATATATTTCACACAAAGGTGTATGTGCTCAAAACACACACATTACATTCATAGATTACTCTAATATATAGGGTTTGTCAGATCTAACCTATTCCTAACTTAGAAGGATAGGTTGAGAGAATTTATTAACCATCTCAAACCGACATCTTAAATATAGGATGTAAGCATTAACTCCAACATCCCCTCTTAATGCTTACATTACATACATTTATTGAAATCATCCACAAACAACAAAATACACAATCATTCTTTAACTGGTTTACGAATTATCAGTATAGATTCCATCTAGTTGCCTCATAACCCTCGTAAATGTGTAGTTGGCAAGTTGGATTCCCGAGTTCAAATCCTGAACTCTCGAATCAAGGACCTTCCGAAGTCAATTATTGAACAATGTCCCAAGCCGTCGCATAACCTCATTAGAAGACCACTCCCACGTCTTCAACAAATGAGGGATTCTTCCCAAGATCCGCAACTACTGTACTATTTGGACAACCATCCATGTTGAGCCTTTTCACTAAGATGTTTTAAAAAAGTTTAAGAGGTTCAAATTCTTCATTGAATTCATCATCAAAATTCAATGGATACTCATCTGCGGCTATATTCGCTGATTCTTTCCCTTTTAATAGATCACTGGCACGACTTCTGCAATTCCACGATGTATGCCCAATTTTCCTACAATAGTAGGATTGAATTTCACTTTTGTTTGCATTTTTGTTTTTCATCCTTGTCTTGGTAAACAATGTGTTTTCTATTGGAGAGTTCTCTTCTGTATCCTGCGGTTTTAGTCTCTTTTCTTCTTGGAGAAGTGCTCCAATTGTCTCATGCAATTTTTGTGAAGACATTTGACTCAAAGTGAAGACAACATCACTATAACATGAAAAAAACTATTTAGTAAGATTTCTTTAGCATCTTCATCCTCCACCTTGGCACCTGATTTAGCTGATTGTCTTATAAGAGGCATTAAATTTTTTACATGAGTAGACATAGATGTCTCTTCATTCATTTTTAGTCTAAATAATTGCAATTTTATGGAAAATTTTGCATTTTTAGCTTTTACACCAAATATCTGAGTCAAATGTTCCCATATTTCATTAGATGGTTTAGTGAGATCTACAAGATGTAATTGAGAATCTGAAAGAGCAAGTCCAATAATGGACTTAGCTTTGTCATCTCTATTTTTCCATTTAGTTAACAGTTTAACATCTGTGGGTGCTACTTCTGAACCATTCACTATACCCCACAAATTTTTCTTCACTAATTGCATTTGAATTTTTACTTTCCATGAAGGGAAATTTGCACCACTGATTTTTTCTAAAACCATAAACTCCATGATCAAAGAAGGCTATTAAAAAAATACATGTTTAAAATTCAACACCGAGGTACCTTACTGCAATTAAAAAATGCTTCTGTTGCTTTGTGAAAGGGCATGTCTTTGATAAAGCTCGAAATTCGAACAAAACAAAACAGTCTCACATCAGAATGCGCTGAAATGTGCAGTGAAGGAGAATTTTTTTCCTTTTATAATTCTGAACAGTGATCTCTGAAAAAAATAAGAATCAACTCATCTACGCTCAACAACTTATTCTCCTCCCATATCTCTGTTCTGCACTGCGCGTCTTAGACCAAACTCACAATGGTACTCCACGTTGCATTCTCTACGACAACCTCCATAGTGAAGTGTCCAATGATGCCTCCAATCTACACCTCTACAGCCGACAACAAGCTCTTCCGATCCCACTATTCCATGCTCCAAAATGTAGTCTCTTCTCGCCGTCGTGCACCAATGTAGAGAGCATGTCTGTGTGTCCAGCTCGCACCTGCACCTCACTAATTACCACAAATATTGCACTCTACTACTCACACAGGACAGGTCGTACTACTCCACTTTGTTACAACTCTCCCACAATCCTAGCACGAGCCTGACACTCCGATACCATGTTAAAGATGGCTGAAAACACTCATATATTTCACACTAAGGTGTATGATCTCAACACACACACGCATTACATTAAGAGATTACTCTAATATATAAAGTTTCTCAGAGAACTTATTCCTAACTTAGAAGGCAAGGTTGAGAGAATTTCTTAACCATCTCAAACCAACATCTTAAATATAGGATGTAAGCATTAACTCCAACAGTTGGACACTGAAATTGTTATCAGCCAAGTGGTGTAGTCAGCCTACAAGGACATGCAGTTGGTCTAGCTCATCATGGAGATCTATGTCGACGGAGAGCTTTTTGATCAGATCATTGCCAAGGGCCTCTACATTGAGATGGATGTAGCCTTCCTCTACAAGACATCTATACTTGTCATTCCATGGGAATTGTCCACCATGATCTCAAGCAAAAGAATTTCCTTCTTCTTGAAAACGATGAGAATTACCCTCTCAAGGCCACCAATTTTGGCCTCTCTTTCTTCTTCAAACCAGAAGAGACATTCAGTGATGTAGTTGGTATCCCTTACTATGTAGTCCCTGAGGTTCTGTGAAAGCATTATGCTCTTGAAGCTGATGTGTGGCGTGCTGGAGTCATTCTCTACATTCTATTAAGTGGAGTTCCTCCATCTTGGGTAGAAACCAAACAAGGGATCTTTGAGCTGATCATCCAAGGTCAAGTTAATTTCTCATCAAAACCATGGTCTGCGATTTTTAGAAAGTGCCATGAACAAGATTAAAAAGATGACTTTGTAGGTTATAATTAATGCTATAAAAATGATAAAATCATAACTAGCATTTGCACCAGATGTTGCAAAGGAAACGCCGTAAGGCATAAAATAAATGGTCATTGAAAATAAGAATTAATAAAGAAAATTGCATGCAAAGGTGGAAGATAAAGCTAAATGATTTACATTATCTGAAACTTATAGATAGTAGAATGCTTGTAACAAATATGGGCTCTTGATCTTCTAAGATTTTTGTTAAGTTTCAATAATAAAATTACAAATAGTAGATTATAATGGATGTAAATGGTCATTGAAAATAATAATTAATATTTGTAAATGGCCATAGAATACAGGCCCAAATCCTCCTCTACCAATTTGCTTTCCAAAGCCACTAGTTATTTCCTTGACCTTGTCATAACTAAATTTTCTGCATTGAGGTGATGATAAGTCATGGCCCTTTGTGGCTTTTTCAAAGGATGTCTCTCTGTAAGAACAATCAAATAATGTTGTTACAAATATTAAAATCACTCACAAAATATGTAGACCTATGTAGACCAATAGAGAATGATAAAAAAATACACAAATCATATATACATACCAACGGCCCTAGCCCTAGCCCTAGCCTGTTTCAATCTTCTACCAGGTACTGTTGCATTTTGGACTTAGTCCTCTATCAGTGATTTCACAATGGTTTGCAAAGAACAAGGTATTCAAATCTCTCACAGAATATAGGTGATTCAGAACCCTCTTCTAGAGGAAACACATAAAAATAAGATGAAAAATCAACTCATTCTGCCCCGATAAGGTCCATGCCTACCTAGTTGGTAAATCCATCTCACCTAACTCCCTTAGAATCTCCCATCCCATGCCTACCTAGTGAGTCAAGCCATTTCCCACCTACCATAACTCATCTGTAATAAGTTCTACCGTGGTAACTAGCTTTGAGTTCAGGTCAGATAAACCTACCCTAACTCACCTACCTTGGCCCACCTACCTTAACCTAAACTCACCTACCTTAGGGTCTCCCACCTACCTAATCATCCTTACCTTGGATCACCTACCTTAACTCACCTACCTCCGGGATAGGCATACCACCTACCATAACTCACTTACCTGCCTGGTTGTAGTCAAGGAAGGGATAGGGTGATAGCCCTTATCTTCCCTTATATATAGGGTGATCACTTATATACTTTGCCTTTCCATTCTTTTCCTTCCCTTAGATATCTCTCTTACCCTTATCTCCCCTTCCCTCACAAATTAGAACCCTACTCCTTCAACTTACAGTTCTATACTAGAGTATCACAATGCAAATATGTAGTGACCTTCATCACCTGGGTCTGAATTTTAGTAAGACACTGTAGTATATGGGATAGAAGAGTTCAACAAGGAGGATTATCTTTAAGAATCCTATGTAGCAAAAATCAGAGTGAAGCAGATTAAGCAGAGATGGAGGATGAGATGGAGGATAAGATGCAAAGATACATAGTGTGCACTTTAAGGATTTAATTTCCATGTCCATATAGGTGTTATACATCAATATTTGACTTCAACAAATCCATACATTCATGAGAAAAACATCCAAAAGCTACTCATGATATAATCTGATAGGAAAATGGAAACACATATGAAATCAACATAGCAAGAACATACACTACAAACTAAGGTGAGCCAGAATCGCCAGAAACTTTTATTAATCTTCAGCAAAGCAATAATACATCAACAATGCACATCATTTCTCTATTGGAAAGCCAAAATTTTACAAAACTTTTGAACCTCCTTAAAATATTATCTCACTTAAAATGTCATCTCACTATCTTTATAGGGCCTCTGGAACAAGGTCGTTACATACTTCATCTCAATGCATTTTGGAATTAGTCCTCTATCAATGCTTTCCAGTCACAATGGTTTGCAAAGAACAAGGTATTCAAATCTCTCCCCTTCAACATATTATGCGGAATTTGGCATACGAGGAATGCTAATATTTTTTACCAGAAAGATATGGATGTAAGGGGATCCATCATCAAGATTACTGCTTCTTCTTTTTTTAATGGAGAAAGGACTTGTCACAAAAATTACCCTTTTATCTAAAATGCCTTCAATATTTCCTTCGCGAATCATCAATCTTCACTGCACACAAATTCAGAATCCATAGCAACATTAGAATTCTAATGCTCCAATAACTTCATACCCACAAATAAAAATATAGTTGCATTAACAAAGCTTACCCACAAGACGATATCACTGTTTTCGCCAGAAACATTTGTATCCACTGGTTCTCTCCCAGATATTATCTCAAAAGTCACAACTCCAAAGCTATATACATCACTTTTCTCTGTCAAATTGTGCGTAGTGGCATATATGTTCAAAGCAACGACCCTATGAAATCGAAGAATCCATTTTCTCTTTTGATTTTCAGTTCCAGATAAATTGAATGAAACAATAGAGAGAAAAATTTAATGGGAAATGTGTAATACTCAGGATCAAAGTAGCCAAATGTGCCCTTCACATCTGTTGAGACATGGGTTGCTTCGCTTGAGGGGCTAAACCTAAACAGCCCAAAGTCTGATACTTTTGCTTCCATCCGTTCACTTAAAAGAATATTAATAGTTTTGATATCTCTGTGAATTATGATAGGTTTGCAACCATTATGAAAGTATTCTAGTCCTGATTATTATTTTTACAGACATTGACAAAGTCTAAATTCATGGTTTTATCAAGAGGGAAAGACACTCACCTTGAG
>APFE031041325.1:0-10048 GCA_000404065.3 Pinus taeda
AAGAAGTATAATGGATGCATGTGTGATCTTGTTGAAGAATGTTGGAAATATGCGAACTGAAACAGAGTTACTTCCTCAGTGTTGGGAGCAGATCAACCACAAATATGAGGAGAGGAGATTGCTTGTTGCCCAGTCATGTGGTGAGCTTGCAGAATTTGTTCGACCTGAGATCCGCACTTCTCTCATCTTATCTATTGTACAACAATTGGTCGAGGATCCTGCTGCTCATAACTTGGTTCTGCTGCTACCACTCTTTCCAAATATGGACAAATATTTCAAGGTTGAAGATTTGATTTTTCAACTCATTTGTGATCCGTCGGGGATAGTAGTTGATACTTCACTTAGAGAGCTAGTACCAGCTGTGATCAGTTGGGGTGGAAAGTTGGAGCATATTCTACGTGTCTTGCTTTCTCATCTTTTAGCATGTGCCCAGCGTTGCCCACCTCTTTCAGGGGTTGATGGTTATATAGAAGCTCATCTTCGAGCACTGGGTGAAAAAGAACGTTGGAACGTTGATGTTCTGTTGCGCATGCTAACAGAACTGCTTCCTGTTGTGTGTCAGACATCAATTGAAACATGTCCGTTTCCTTCTCACCTTTCTGAGACACCAGATGCAGATGACTCATTCTTTTCTAATTACTTGCTGGAAATATATGCAAGAGAAGAATTAGAGTGGCCAACTTCGAGACCTAGCACCTGTACAAGGTAGCTGAAGAAATCATGAAATTAAGTCAACAGTGCTTTAAGATTCATATGTTCTGTTTTGATTAAAAAACAGAAGTTTCGTAGCGCGCTACGAAACTTCTGTAGATGACTGTTTTGTAAGAAAACAATGAAGTTGATGCTGAGGTCAGCAAATTTTGAAAGGAACGCCTCGAGGGCAGGAAAGAGACCATACAAGGCAATCTAAGCATTCAAAGAGTGACAGGTGTAAGTGTTGGAGCAAAAGGTGAAATATTTTGTTTTTTGCTAAAGTCTTCCTAAAGCTACTTTATGACCAAATTATTAGGGTTCTGGTAGGGTTACCGGAATTTTGGGTTGGACACCTGGTCAGTTCACAAAGCATCTAGATCATAAGGCATATGGTGTTATGCGTGGTTATTAAAGGTATTAAATAGTTTGAAGCATGTTATTTTGGAAATGAAGACTGATGGAAGGTAGGGACCGTGAAAACAGGGCACACATCTTCACCAACTAATGAGTCATCTGCACAGCTAGTATCCAAAGCAGCTTGTTCAGTGAATGCCTCTCCAATATATCTCGGCCACTACAGAAAGGATACAGGTGTCAAAGCTCAAGAAAGGCATCATGCACACGAGGAGATAGAATTAGAGTTTCAATATGATTAGGACTCTATGTATTTACTGCACAATACCTGATGTATTTGATAAGTTTGTTTAAGAATAGATAGGGTTAGTTAATGCTAGGCCATCGAGCTCCCCTCATGCTGGAGGAGGAGTCTCAAGTAGTTTGAGTTTTGTTTTCCTATATATAGGAGAAACTCTAATGTAAGTGGGGTTGGATGTTTATGCAATAAAAATAGAGTTATATTGGCCTGTGTATAAAGCTTTTTTTACAGTAATAGAAAGACAGTTTATTCTTCCCAAGATTCATACTTTGTTGAATGCTCAAGATGTTTGTGGTTCTGTTTGATCTTTTGTGTTTTACAGCTTGATAAGTATACAATCACTCTGAATTCACCTAGTGCTCAGACTTCCTGTGTATACTTATAAGTTGAGGTTCTTGTCTTTCATGTTTTACAGCTCTTTAGGTACACAATCACTCTGAATTCACCTAGTGCTCAGACTTCCTGTGTGTACTTACGAGTTGATGGTTATTTGAGAAATGTCTTGAATGTTTAAACATTACATGCCTTGGCTTCTATGAATGAGTAGTTGATAGTTTACTAAAAGATGCTTGACTCCATGAGCCCAATGGAAGAAATGTTATGCTGTCTGTCCAACCAACAAGTTTACTAAATTTTCATTTCAAGAGTTAGCCCTCTTAGTGCTTAAGGATAAATCAATAGTTTATTTTGAGAGAGCCCTCTCAGGTTAGGGAGGCTAATCCCTAGCTAAAAGTCTGGTCTGAAATAGTTTCATGAAATCTTGCTAGGTAGCAGCCCTTAGTACATGATTTTATGATAACATTTTGGTGCATCTGCCGGGAGTCTGATGATTACTCATTCCCGAAATCTTAAGATTGAATTTCTGAAGGTAGCAAGAGTTCAAAGTGGTTTTCGAGACTGCATTGTACCTTGGTGACTCCATTAATTTTTAAATTTTAAAAGGTGGCTTCGAGAGGAAGATATACAAGGAGTAATCCTGACCCAAATCCACCTAGTCCTGTGGAGAATCCAAATATCATCTCAAGGGGAAGACAAAGGTTTTCTGATATACCAGGTACTTCAAATATTTGAAAGTCTTTGTTTCCTGAATTTTCAAGAAGTCCTGAAAATAAAATTGTTAATGATAAAATCTAAGAAGTGTTGTTGAGGTCTGAAGATGAAGAAGAATTAATTGGAATTATTTTGAGTTTACAAAAGAGAGGTATTGATACCTCATCCTTAGTATCACAAATAGATAAAGAAGAGTTTTGGGAAATTGTTACTTCTGAATTGTTATTAGAGGAAGAGGACTTGGAACAGCTCAAGGAGCTTGACCCTTTTGAAGTTTTGCTTAAGTCAAAAACCGGTTTACCTCTCCCAAATTGGAGCTCTTTTGTCAGTGGTTTACAAAGTCCCAATAGTCCTTTTCGTACTCACACTTTGTCTTCTTCCTCTGCTAGTCCAAATAGCCCTCAAACAACATCTCATACTAGTTCTGCTCCTTCTGGTCATATAGTACCTATTGTAACAGTTCCTCCATTCCTTATGGCTGTACCTGCTAGGTATGCTCCTCTAGCTCTCCCCCAAATTTTGCATGATCTCCCTAGCAAATATGCTGCTAGAATTCCAACATGGGGAGGAGATGAAGACATTACAACTGAAAAACATGTGGATAGATTCAATGACTTTGTTGACAGAGAAGAAGTAGATGATGAAGATGTAAAATTAAGACTGTTTGCTCAAACCTTTATTGGGAAAGTCCGAAAATGGTTCAAAGCTTTGGGAGCTGGTAGCATTCATAGTTGGGCTGAGTTTGAAGATAGTTTTTTGAGAAAATGGGGTAATAGGACTAATCCTGTGCAGGCTCTCACTAAATATAACAATTTAAGAAGAGCTCCAAATGAGACCGTTCAAAATTTTTCTAAGAGATTCAACAAAATTTATAATTCTATCCCAGCACATTTGAAACCTCCTGGAGCCTTGGCACAGTTGAGATATGCTGAGTCTTTTGATTCAGACTTCTCTCTTTTGCTCAGAGAAAGAGAGTCTACTACTTTGGCTGAAATGCAAAATGATGCTATCAAAGTAGAAGTGAATATACTTGCTGCTAAAAAGTCCAAGATGTCTAAGGCTAAGATAAAGGAAGAGGAGAGGCCTTCTACCTCTACTCAAGAAGATAAATTTGAGACCATGATGAAGACTATGGAGAAATTGATGGATCAATTAGCACTTGGGAATACTGCTGCTCCCCAAGCTCAAAAAGAACCTCGATTCAGGAATCCTCAATTTAGAAGGCCTCAAAATAAGCAAAGACCAAGAGAAAATAGAAACCAGCAAGCTGACCTTCCTGTGAGACCTCCTTTTCAACAAAATATGGTGGATGAGGAAGAAGAATCTGAGGAGCCTGAAGAATCTATTCATTGTCTGGGTGAAGAAGATTCAGAGATCTTCCTAACAAAGGAGGAACATGATGAGTCCATCCAACTAAAAGACGAGAAGGAACCCTCAGATTTCTTAAAAGGTTATCAACATGCCATATTTGAGATTCAAAAGCAATACAATTTCAGGAACAGAGATGTCCCCATCACAGCAAACAAGGCTCAGCCCAAGAAAGGTGTTTCAAAGGCAGTGGGAGATCAAAAGGAGAAGCCAAAACAGGCTGATAGAAAAGGTGATTCTCCTCTTGAGAACAAGGATAATCAAACCCCTGCTCCTCCTAAGGAAACTGAAAGGTCTACTTCTGTATTTAACATAGAAAATGAGATTGCTAAAATTAAAATATCAGTCCCATTTAATGAAATCTTGAAAGTAGACAAGTATAGAAGTAAGATTGTGGAAATGCTTAATTCTCCACCAGGAGGGGCTGATATTTTGAATGTGCAAGAGGATAATCCTATTATTTGTCTAGGTCCAAGACTTGAAGATGAGCAAAATGATGAGTTTCCTCCTTTTTATATAAGCATAAATATACATGAGATGACTCTTCATAATGCCATGCTAGATTCAGGGGCATCCCATAACCTTATGCCTAAAGTCATTATGGAAAGGTTGGGATTAGAAGTAACTAGACCATACAAGGACTTATTTTCTTTTGATTCAAAAAGGGTTCATTGTATTGGGCTGATAAAAGATGTGGTTGTGGCACTCACACAAATCCCTGCAAAAACAACTGTCATGGACATTGTTGTTGCAGATGTTCCACCTAAATTTGGGATGTTACTTTCAAGGTCATGGGCAGCAAAGATCAAGGGTACCATGCAAATGGATATAACTTATGCTACTATACCAGTTTTTGGAGAACAAAGAAGGTTATATCGTGAGACAATAATGGCATATATGGTGAGTAGCAAGGACAAGCCACAAAATTTTCCCATTTATTCTTGTGAAATAGGCCTTGGATCAGTTATTCTATTTAATGCATCAGTGGGAAAAGAATTACAGGAAGAAAAGGCAGAAAATCAATGTGAAGAGTTGCAGCAAAGTAATGAAAGAGATGCCTCTGGTTGCTAGTCCTTATACTTTGATGGAGCAGCAGGGAAAGAAGGTGCAGGAGCTGGGATTTGGATCATGAGTCCAGCTGAGGAAAGTGAGTTTTTGTCATATAAACTTAATTTTGATTGTACAAATAATATGGCTGAATATGAGTCTCTGGTTTTAGGCTTAGAAGCCTTGATAGAATTTAAGGCAAAGAACATTGCTATTTATGGAGATTCTGAATTAGTCATAAAGCAAGTTCAAGGTGCTTATCAAACAAAAGATGCAAGGATGAGAGCTTATAGAAACTTGGTGTTGGAATTGTTGGAAAAATTTCAGTCATATACTTTCAATGTAAAAACCAGAGATCATAATTCTATGGCAGATTCTCTTGCTGTAGCAGCTAGTCTTTTTGTCATTCCTAAGCATCCTTCTGACAGTTATGAAGTGAAAGTCCGCCATAGGCCAGTGATCCCGGATAATATCCTTAATTGGAAGGTCTTTGAAGATGATCAGCAGGTCAAAAGTTTCCTAGAGTTGAAAGGAGAGTTTGAACATAGCCAAATTGATCAGCAAAATATGTTAGCAGAGACAAAGGAAAAGTCTGAGGTGTTACAGCTGCAAAACAATCTGATTCCTAAAGGTCTTATTCCACTTGAGAAACTTTTTGATCAGAATGATGTGTTTAAAGCACCAAGGTTGCAAGCAAATGAAGAGGAAGTAGAGAGCTGTAATTTAGGTGATTCAGTAGCGCCTAAATTAGTCAAAATTTCAAAATTCTTATCAGCTGATCTAAAGGTTAAGTATGTTGAGTTGATGAAAAAGTTTATTGATGTTTTTGCATGGAGCTATGCTGATCTAAAACAGTATGATTCTTCAATAATACAACATACTATCCCAATCAAGGAAAATGAGAAACCTTTTAAGCAGAAACTAAGAAGAATTAATCCTCTTCTTATGCCACTTATTGAGAAGGAAGTGAAGAAGCTCTTTGATGCAAAGATTATTGTTCCAATTAGATTTTCAAATTGGCTTGCCAATCTGGTACCAGTGAGGAAAAAGAATGGGGAGATAAGGATTTGCATAGACTTTAGAAATTTGAACAAGGCTTCATTGAAGGACAACTATCCCCTTCCTAAAATGGATCTTATTCTACAAAATATTGTTGGCTCTCAAAGAATGTCAATGTTAGATGGTTTCTCAGGATACAATCAGATCCTTGTTCATCCAGATGATCAGGAGAAGACAACCTTCACCACACCATGGGGCACATTTATGTATGCCAAGATGCCTTTTGACCTCATGAATGCAGGGGCGACTTTCCAGAGGGCTATGGAAATTGCTTTTGCTGAGGAAAAAGATAAATCAGTGGTAATATATCTTGATGATATCACAGTCTTTTCAAAGAGGGAAGAGGATCGCTTAAAACACCTTCAAAGGATCTTGCTAAAGTGTAGGAGGTTTGGTATTTCCTTAAACCCAACCAAAAGCATTTTTGATTTGACTTCTGGTAAGTTACTTGGGCATATCATTTCTGAAGAAGGAATTAGGATTGATCCTAATAGAGTCAGTGCTATTTCAAAGTTGGATTTGCCAACGAGCAAGAAAGAGGTTCAATCTTTTCTTGGTAAGGTTAATTTTGTTAGAAGGTTCATCCCTAATTTTGCTGAAGTAGTCAAGCATATCACTAAAATGCTAAAGAAAGGAGCAGATTTTAAGTGGACAGCTGAGGCAAGGAAGTCATTTGAAGAAATTAAGAAAGCACTCACTCAAGCACCGGTTCTTATTAGCCCTGATTTCACCAAGGAATTTCTGATTTTCGCATTTGCTTCTGAGGATACAATTGCTGGAGTCTTATTGCAGAAAGGGAGTCAAGGTATTGAACAACCCATTTTCTTTTTTAGTAAGACATTGGCTAATGCTGAATTGAAGTACAATATTTTGGAGAAGCAAGCATATGCATTGGTGAAGGCAATCAAGGATTTTAGAATTTATGTACTACATTCTCATGTTATTGCATATGTGCCAAGTACTGTCATTAAAGACATCCTTACACAAGCAGACCCGGATGGTAAAAGAGGAAAATGGATAGCCAAGTTGTTAGAATATGACATTGAAATTAGACCTACCAAGCTGGTGAAGGGTCAAGGGTTAGAAAAGCTGTTAACTCATTCAAATTTGGACAGTAGTGAGATCAATTTTAATATAGAAATATCAGAAATTTCTGAGATAGAAGAGGAGTTGGTTCAAATTAATGAAAAATTTCTGACATCAGAATGGTATAGGGATGTGGCATTTGTTTTGCAACACAACAGAGCCCCTGATAATCTTTCCAAGTCTAAAGCTCGGTTCACCAAACTCAAATCTCTGAGATACGTTGTATATGAGCAGAATTTGTTTTGGAAAGATGTAGGTGGGATTTTGTTAAATTGTCTCATTGAGGAAGAAGCTGAGAAGGTAATTGATGAGTTTCATAAAGGAGATTGTGGAGGCCATCACTATTGGAAAGCTACTGCAAATAAAATTCTAAGAGCAGGGTATTTTTGGCCAACTATGTTCAGAGATATTTATAAAAGAATAGCTTCATGTCATGAATGTCAGATGTTTGAGGGCAAAAGCAAGCTTATGCCTATGCCATTGATCCCTATTTATGTTGAAGCCCCCTTCCAGCAATGGGGATTAGATTTCATAGTTGAAATACATCCTCCTTCATCAGGGCAGCATCGGTGGATTCTCACAGCCACTGATTATTTTACAAAGTGGATAGAGGCGGTACCAACCAGGCAAGCAAATGATTCAGTGATTATTTCCTTTTTAGAGAACAACATCTTGGCAAGGTTTGGATGTCCACTCAAGCTCATCACAGACAATGCTCAGGCTTTTAAGTCCAAGAGAATGATAAATTTTTGTCATCAGTATCATATTTCCCTTGGTCACTCCACAGCTTATTATCCACAGGGAAATGGTTTGGTTGAAAGCTCAAATAAAAGTCTTGTGAGGATCATCAAGAAACTGCTGCAAGAAAACAAAAAGGCTTGGCACTTAAAGTTGAAGTATGCCTTGTGGGCAGATCGCATTTGTACAGAAAGGTCTATTGGAACATCACCTTATGAGCTTGTGTATGGTGCAGAGGCTATTTTCCCAACATCTCTTGGGGTACCAGTTATGAAGTTAATTCAAGGACTAGAAGAAGAACCTAATGCCATACAACGCAGAATTAATCAGTTGTTAGCTTTGCAAGAAAAGAGAAATGAAGTGTTTGAAGGTCATCAGCAAAATCAGAATCGGGTCAAGAGAGATTTTGACAAGAAGATTAAAGATGTCACATTTCAGATTAATGACAAAGTCTTAAAGTGGGAAGCTAGAATTGAGGAAAAGGGCAAACATGGCAAATTTGAGAATTTATGGAAGGGGCCATATTTGATTTCAGCTTACCATGGGAGTAACACCTATATTCTGCAAGAGGTTGATGGATCGCCATATGCTGGAGGACCTGTTAATGGCAGGTTCTTAAAGCATTACAATCAATGAAAGTCTACCAAGTATTTCATGATCATTGTATATAACCATTTTATGAAGGTTTTCTGTTAAAAAATAACTGACAAGCTGAACAGGAAGACTTTAGCCCGAGGTGAAGGCCCCCAAAGTTTGAAAGGGATGCTTGTCAGCCGTGTTTGAGTGCAATAAAATGGATAAAGGCACTGGTGCTATGAGTTCTTAGTGTACTACAGGAGCACACTATCCCAAGTGGAGCCACTGTTATCACTTAGAACCACAGTCCACGTATGTCCAAAGTTTCATATAATTTTTTTTTTTAAGTGAATAGGTTTCTATGTGTGTCATTTTGAAATTAGAATTTCAAAAGGTATTGATATGAGTCCTTATGAAAAACCGTTAGATACCCTCCATCATTATTGTTTAAAGCATGTCTTGTCTTGTTTGCGTCATTTGTATTTTGCGCAGTTTCGCAGCGCAGTCTGATTGGCCAATTTAGCTGCGCAATGATGTTTTCCACCTTTTCACAGCGTATCATTTACCAGCCATTTCGTAGCACGTTTTGTCAATTCATAATTGTCTGCGCTACGAAATCGGGGATTCGGGGTTTTTGCAGCGCGTTTTCTTGAAATGTCAAGTCTGGGGAGATGAGTCATTAAGTCCGTCCACATTTTGTCAATTGATGTCTTCTCCAGGTCATGATAGGTTATCATTCCGCCATAAGGTTTAGGATCACGCACATGACAATCATTCTAAGAGACTTTATGAGGTATGGTTGTGTCATAATGTGTATTCATGGTGCGTAAACATGCCTGCTGTATGACGAGATTTTTTTTGAAAAAAACGCAAGGAAGCCCGAGTTTTCATTTAAAGGGATCATTGCAAGCGAGCCTGCACTCCAAAGCCGAAGCTGTTTTTGAATTGTAGCTGCTGTTAGTTCTCTGTGTGAAGATACTCGAAACAAGATGGAAAAAAGAGGACATCGATCCGGAAGGTGCCTAAGAACAGAGCCAGAGGGGCTTGATCTTACACTCAGAGATGAAGGTGTAGCAAGAGCCTTTAAAAATGCTGGTTGCTGGAGGTTTTGCGAAAAGTTGAAGGGAGGACATGCAGAGGTAACGAAAGCTTTTGCATTGAATTTTACTGGCTTGAATTCTAAGGTGTCAATGTTAGAATTTCCTGTGTCTCCACAAGCCATTTCTATTGTCACTGAAATTCCGAGAGGAGGACAAGAATGGTTCAAAAATTTTAAATTCGACATGAGTCCCTGTAAGGAATTTTTGAAGGAACAGTATGTAAATGAGGACCTCACCAAAGCTGTGCCAAGGAGTTACATAAAAGAACATTTTGCTCTGCTCCTTACAGGGATCCAGAAATACCTAACATGTGAGGGGAGGTACACCAAAGTTTACTCTTATCATTTCAAACTCTTGTTGCATTTCACAAGTAAAGCATCAATAGACATCCCTTTCTATTTGTTCAGAAGCCTTAGTAAAATGTGTGACAAAGTTCAGTTAAAGAAAGATGATTGTGAAACATCCCTGTTTCACCATGGTTTAATAAAGTTGCTGGTGTTAGATGGTTTGCAAAAAATTGGTAGAGATTGGGATTCTTTTATTTTTATGGCCGACTTTCAAAGCAAGACAGGTCTCACTCCAATGCCGGATAGGGAAAAAGAAGGAAGAATTGAAGAACCTACCTTGGCTGAGCTCAGAAAGGAGGTGAAAGACCAAAGGAAGCCCAAAACCAAGT